>PVKE010004947.1:22854-61716 GCA_004027555.1 Craseonycteris thonglongyai | reverse complement strand
CAATAAATACAAGGCAAAGCCTCCCTTACTTCTCTTGTTGGGTTTCAGTCAGCATTGTGGACACACTCAATAGTTTGGTGGTTGCCTGAAGAGGGCGGAGGAGGAGGAGGAGGAGGAGGAGGAGGAGGAGGAGGAGGAGAAGAAGAAGAAGGAAGGGGAGGAGGAGGAGAGAGAATTGTTGTGGGAGCCAACTTCTTACCACAGGACTCCAAGTTCTAATGCGATCCCTCCTGCGCTCTTGGCTTTCAAAGGTTTTAGACCATAACCAATAGTAAGAAACACATTGAACATTGTGAAATGGTTCATAAACACATCCGTACACACAAAATCAAAATTTCACAAAGCAGTATTTACTGTCAACAACATGCGAGATGTATTGGTATTTCTCATTGTGTTTTATTTTTAAAATGTCCATGGCAGACCACTAAATTGGTATTACTGCCTACTAATGTGTTACAGTCTACAGTTTGAGAAACACTACCTTAGATGTGTGCTTCTCAAATTCTGAAGCACCTCTTAAATGGAGTTCTGGTTAAAATGCATATTTGGGTTCAGCAGGCCAGGAGGGAGCCCCGAAATGCTGAATTTCTGACAAGCTTCAAGGATGTGTTGATGCTTCTGGTCTGTTGACCTCCTCTGGGGAGCAAGGTTCTAGAAACCAATCTTCTGGATGTGATTTTCTAAGTTAAAATCTAGTGGAATGTAGCACTATCCGCCCTCCGCCTACTACTTACTGATTCTCCCCCTTGATTTATTTCACGTCTGGAAATAGTATGGCTTATTTGCTGTATACAGATAAATAAGACCAAGCCCCTGCCTTATAGGAACTTCTCTGAAGGAGAGAGGTGGTAGAGCCATAAGTACCACCAGCATCAAATGGCGTATAGTTGTAGCCCTGAGAGTTCGAATAAGAGGCAGTAGTGACTTAACAATTACAGGAGCGAGAGGAAGAGGAATTGTCTTTGGTCAGTGGAACCAGGGAAAGCTTGGGGAGAGGCGCAATGATACTTTTGAATTAGTCTTGAAAAAAGTGTAGGAATTGTGCCTGTGGAAATGGACAGGAAGGAAGGTGTTTCAGATAGATCAGTGCACATAAAGCTCTTGTGAAGAAACTCATGCCACTCCAGTGACTTTTCTAGCAAGTCTTTTGCTTGTTTTAAACTTCTTCTCCAAAACACAAATCAAGGCTATCTGGAAAAAATCCAATCATGATCAATGTAACGAGAATGGCTATGTGGCTGGATGCTTTCCGGACAGCCCTGTACACGTAGCTTGAATTTATAGGGAAATGCTAAGAGAAATGCAACTTTTCAGAAGCCACCTGCGTGTACTGTATGTGTATCTCTATGTGTACTTCTATATCCTCTTTTCATCCAGAGGTTGAGAAACTTGTAAAGGAAGGTATTTTATGTAGTTGGATCTCTTCCAATAAATTTATCATTTAGAAATCGCAAAGAAACTGAACATCTGAGCGGCTCTGTCAGGTGTCAGATTAAGCTGAGGGTTAGCTAGCTCTTTCACATGATTTGGAGGGATGTTGATGAAAATTGAGATGAACAGGTTTGTGTGATGGAGATCATTTGCTGTGATATATTGTCTTAGATAAAATTTTAAATCCTTAAATTAAAAGAATCTTCAGAACTGTAGCGTGCTAAAGAACAAAACATTTCAGTAATGTTCAAATAAATTAACATTTCATGTTATGTTGAAAATTAGGCTCTTCCTCTCTGATTCCTACAAAATTAAGTATATAAATTTATATAAAACCTCTGGTTTCAATAAACAAAAATTTATTTTTTTTAAACTAAAATTCATAGTACCTGTCATCTAAAAGGCACTCAACTATACAGCAAATAAACAGATAAAACTTAGATTTTCCAGTCTATCATTAGATGCAGTCATTCCTTTTTTACTCTATTCATTTGATTTGTTTATCTCTTCTAGCATCAGTGTATATGAGTGGTAGTAGTTCACGCCTTTGAAAAGGTATGCATCTTGAAAGCCTACAGTATTAAAATATTGTCATGATTTCCAACAAATGTTTGCATACCCACTCAGTAAGTTCATTGAGTACCTAACAAAACAGTAACTTATATTTGTATAACATTTTACACAGAACAAAGTACTTTCAGTTACGGTATATTATCTTGTTTAATTCTGAAACCCAATGAGATAATTGCTACAGAAAGAAGTTGTGACTGGCCCTGAATCACAGCAATAATTGCCTAGAGAGAGATTTTCTACATTCTAAGAATAATCTAGGATATAAGTTTTCACCCTCAAGATAACCAAGTTAAATCTTAACAGTAAATCAATTAATAGAGAGCCTTAAACATGTGGGTGTAACATGTATGAGCACACTTGGCAGAGAGGAAGAACTTGATTTGTTTAAACAGTGCAAACAAGTTATACAACACTCATTATACTTCTTACAAACAGTAGTCAAGAGTTGTGTTTTCCTGAGAGAGGGAACTCTTTTGGACTTGCTTAGAACAGTTCTATGTTAGGGTTTATGTCCTTTATGCTCGCATTTGAGCAATTTCCCATTTGCCCTGCAAACTAGCATTGTTGTATCTGACAGACAGGTATTTAATGGGCTTTTCATTTCTTATATATTGTGGTGGCCTCTAAATGGCATCATCAGAAGAAGTGTTCACATATTGAAATGCTTTCCTGCCCCTGGGATTAGAGACCTGTACATCCCGCCAGTTCCCTGTTGTGTGTCTGATCTGCTGTCTGTCTCCTGCCAGGAGCCCTCTGTGTGTGGGCAGGAGACCTTGCCTGTCTCGGAGACATCCTGCAGGCTTCTGGGCTCCTCAGATGACCTGTGCAGTGACGAGGAGAGCCATCCTGCAGAAGAGCCAGCACTGCTCTCCCCACAGCAGGGGTTCCGAAGGCGCGCGAACACCCTGAGTCACTTCCCTGTGGAATGCCAGGAGCCTCCGGAACCTGCCCAGGGGTCGCCAGGGGTCTCGCAAAGAAAACTTATGAGGTATCACTCAGTGAGCACAGAGACGCCTCATGAACGAAAGTAAGATTTGTTTAAAATGCACACTTGTTTAATTATCAATCGCTGGGGCATACCTTTTACTATGTGCCTCCCCGGTTACGTTTAGTGGGTCAAAGAGAAATCTGAGTCAGGCTTTACTGTTGGCTTAAAAAGATAAAACTTGAAGCACTGACAGGTGCGTTCAACCTTCCCCTCCTTGGGAAGAGTGTAGGAATAAGAGATACTTGTTACTTATTCAAGTAACCGGCACAAGTATGGTGAAGAAGCAGGTAAAACTGATCAGAAATGGCCCTTACAAAGTATCGTCATCACTCCTCAAGAGTCATGAGAGACACCATTGATGTGGATCTTAGCGTCTGGCTTTGAGGAAAAGCAGCGAGTGGGCCCGCAGGTGAGTCTGCTCACTTGAACACCAGGAGCGTTTCTTTGGCGGGACTGAGAGGCCTTGGGCAGGACTGAGCACAGCGTGGCAGGTGGCATGGATGTGCTGGCCACAGCCACTGCAGGTACCTGGTCTTCGCTTAGGCCTGAACTGATTGTGGCCTGGGCAACGTTGCTTAGATCTCAGTCTGACAATATTGGAATAGATGTGTTCTGAAACCTCTGTCAGCGTGAGAATTCCAGATGCTTCCAACAAGACTTACTAATTCTAATAACTGGACTCTAATGAGCAGCTGAAATTTTCTGGTTAAAGAGATAGGTAAGCCATGTAGCAACAGAAGTTGTCTCTTCCTTCTGGGGTCCCTTGGTAATTTATCTGACTCCAAGTGTCAGAGACCATAAATGGACATAGTTGTCTTTAAAAACCCTGTACACTCCCTCACCTCATAAACATGAAGTGGGGTCACATCTACCCTTAGTCGCTGACTTCCTCTGACTGGCGACCGCAGAAGCCACAGGACACACATGTCAGCATTGGCCCTATACAGACAACAGAGAGTCCATATGGAGGTGTTTGAGATGTCCCCAGTGAGGAAGTGACGGCGTTAATAATCCTCAAATGATGTGGCAGAGCCTCTCAGCTTTGTTCTCAGTCCGCCATTGAAAATAGTTATGATGGTTCTTTGGAATTCAGCTGGTAGTTACGATCTCTCAGTGGCACATACTGCAGAAGCTAGTATTTAATAAATGAGACATATTAAAGAGAGAAGCATAGTTTGAGGCTTTTTGAGGTTCTTGTCATGTTTCTTAAAGCCTTGTGTACACACCATGAACCTCTATTCTGCCTCTCCACTGTGTTCCCGCTCCTCTACTTGGGCATCTTCAGGGATAACGCAGACATTCCTGTCTAGAGGTCCCTCGTTCTCTGGCTGAGCCTCTGCTGTTTCATACCAGGCAGAGGTGGTAGGAAGTTAGTATCTCCTACAGTGGGTTTCTCTTCTCCCCTAAGAAAGCTGCTTCCTAATGGATGACGCTGGACATAGTTGCTGACAGCAGTGGGGACTGCCCCCCTCCCTCCCTCCCTCCCTCCCTAGCCGACCTATTCTGCTTTCTGCACCCCTTCTGAACTCTTTTCATTTGCGTACAGGAAACGAGACGTTGACCTTTAAGGCAGGTCATTGTTCATTTTAAGGAGAGATGTGTATTTTAAAAACTCTGGATTTTGTTAGGTTTCCTTTTGTTTGTGTTTTAATTTAAAAAGTGTTTCTTTTCCTGTGGGTTCCTAAAGAAAAGGAATAGAGAAAACAGTACTGTTGGGTGCAGAGAGATATATGGGAAAGGATCAAGAATGACTTTTCACAATACTCTTTATTTTTTTTTTCTAAAAATGATCTTTGTCAATGAGACTTGGGATGAGAAGCAAAGTGAAAAGCACCCTCTACCTCTATGCCATTCCTGTATAACCAATGAGACACAGCAAGCCTCCAGTCCTTTCTCTCCTGTGTCTTCCGCGTTTCCCCCTCTGTCCCCTAACCCCCCATACTTTCTCTCCAATTGCTATTTAGTGGGAATCCTCCACCTGTGGGCGAGTCTAAAAGTTGCTCAGGTCCTTCAGCTCCACCTCATCTTAACCCCTCCGCCTCCTCGCCAAATTTTTTTAAGTACCTAAAACATAACTCAAGTGGAGAACAAAGTGGGAATGCTGTGCCGAAGAGGTGAGCACACTCGCATGGCAAGTTCAGTGTTGTTTGTCTTCCGGGGAGGATCACACAGAGAAGATGTGCTGCATGCAGGGAACCTGAGGCCACTGCTTGTGTGTGCGCACACGCGCGTGCATGCATTTGTGTGCTTGTCTGGTTTTGGTTTTATTAGTTTCAGTCTGTCATTCAAACTGACTTAATTTTACTATTGATTAATTTTCTCAAAATTATTATGAAAATAGGTCTTGATGGCAAGCCCTTTTTATATGTTTATTTTCACATTTTCTTGCCTTAGTATATATACACAAACACACACATACACACACACACGTTAACAAAACTGTGTCAACATGTACACTGCAGTTTCACAAGAACCTTCCTCATTAATTTAGGAAAATTATCCAATTTGAAAGGAAGAGTCATTTTGGAAGATGGACTGAATTTGTTCTTCTTTTTTTTCCTTTGTTTTATCCTGGTAAGACTGCTTCACAAGAGATCTACCGTCTTAACACATTTTTATAATAAATTGTACAGCACATTATGGTTAACTATAGGCACAATGTTGCATGGCAGATACCTAGTATTTGTTCATCTTGCATAACTGAATGGGATGATATGTTTAAATGAATTCATTGATTCCATTCATTTAAAATGAAATTTTACAGACTGAAAAATGAAAGTTAAGTCTCATGTGTAAACTATTTTTACTTTCTTACCTGGTTTAATTTTTTTTTTTAGCATTAGAACAAAAATGTTTCTTTTATTTCAAAGCTTATGTTTTATACTTTGTGTAGTATTTCTTTACCCTAAATTCTTTTTTCAACCAAACTCTTAGTGTCTCCTACCGTAATGCCCTGCGGAAAAAACTTCATTCTTCTTCCTCTGTGCCAAATTTTCTAAAATTTCTGGCTCCTGTAGATGAAAATAACACCTGTGACTTTATGAACACAAAAAGGTAGGGTTCACTTTAGCTATATCAAGCCTGGGTACAGGTGTTGAATTATTGATAGATATACAGGGGTTTTTCAACTGTTGTTTTGTCATTTAAAATATCTTATTAGCTAAATCTGTTGTGTCTTTCTTGTACTTTTTTCTTTCTGAATGCCATTTTTTAAAATATACAGTTAAACTGTTCTCTAATTCTGACTACAGTTAGTTTATTAATATGTTGTTATCCTCTGAAGATTAAAAAAAGTCTTCACCAGTTCTCCGACTGATAGCCATTTCTGGACAGTGAGCATATGGCTGGTTGTCTGATCTGTAAGCTCAGGCGATTGCTTAGTTCTGGGCATATACTCAGGTGTGAATTATAAAGACTTTACCAGGTTGTTCAGTGACTAGGAAGAACATTAGTGATTAGGTGTTAATTATGTATATTGTTTTATAGTTTTAAAAATACAAATGTTAAAACAATAGTCAGCAAGTGACTGTGTAATTATTGCCTTGACGATTCTATGTAATTTAACTTTTTAAATTTTTTTGTAGCTATCCGTAGAGACATAGATACTGAGCCAATATTCTCACAGACAGACCAGGGAAAGTCAGGGCCTGGTGACAGCGCCACCTTGAGGCAGTTCCTCTTTAATTAAGTGACACCAAGAGAGGTCCAATGGGAAGCTAATGATCCCTGGAGCTTATTTCTTACCATCTTTTACAATAGAAATAAATTAAGGGCATGTAATCTTACCCTTCTCATGACAAGCACCCTGTAAGAGGGCATTGCCTTAGGTGTGTTGACCCACTGTGAGCTTGATTTAACTTCCGTGGTTATCTAATGATGTTTTTCATACAAAGATAATTTATAATACAGTGCTTTGTTTAAAAACAAAAAGTCAAGCTAAAATACCTGTTTTTCTATGTCCCCACCAATCATACATTAATTACCTTGTAATTTTAGGGACTTGGAATCCAAAGCCAACCACGTTGGTGACTCCATTGGGACCTCTGTAAAGACGCGGAGACACTCGTGGAGGCAGCAGATATTCCTGCGGGTGGCAACCCCACAGAAAGCATGTGATTCTCCCAGCAGATATGAAGGTAAGGCCCACCCCTGAAACACACTGCGAGATCCTAGTGTGAGGTTTACCTGTCGCAGAGTGCATTTGGTGGAAGAAGAGGTGATGTGAGATTTCAAGTGAAAATCAGCCCCTGAGTGTGAAGCTTCTGGAGTAAAATGCTCAAAGGACAGTGCCTATCATTACCTCCAAAGGATCACCACATTTGGGAGAAACCTACTAAAAGGACTCCGCAACCTGCAACACCCTGTGCTAAAAAACAGCACCTCTGCTGAGCTTTTGTGATCGCTCACCACCCTGCCCGCAAGAATGCGGAAGGGCTTGGCCTGACACCCCTGAGTTCTCTTCCCACTGTGTTTCGCAGCTTGTCTGGATTCCTTCCGAGCCATCCAAGGTTTACACACTTGTCTTCATAGAATATACTGAAGTCTGTGTTTAGGCCCCTTTTTCTTTTTTGTTATCTGAATCCTTTATTCAAAGGCATCAAAGAACATGGTCACCCCATCGCAGTTAGAATGCTATACCTCTTACAGTTTTATGGTTGACGTTACAAAGTTGAGGGGGAAAAGTCATATATATTAAATATCATTAAAATAATGTTCTGTGATCAAATTACTACCAAGTAAATGAAAATTCTTTTGTTTTTAATTTCCTTTTTTTTCTCTCCTCCCCAGCCTCCCTCCCTTTTGACAGTGTTCATGAGTTTTTGTTTGTGTGTTGCTTTCAGTTTTACATTCTACATATAAGGGAAGTCATATGTTTTTTGATTTTTTTTTTCTATCTGGCTCATTTCACTTAACATGATCTCAAGGTCCATCCATATTGGTGCAAATGGCAATATTTCATCTTTTCTTATGGCCGAGTGTTGAGTTATATTGTAAAAAATGAGTTTAAAATGTAGTTCTTCTGACTAAAATTAATAGTTTTTTCTGCACAGTGTTATCATAAATGTTCAACAAGAAATGTTTAATTTCCTTAATGTTTTTAATCAAAAAACTTTTTTTTTCCTTAAAAAAAAAAAAAGGCAAAAAAAATAGTCCTCAAAGATTGCTTGAGTTCCTCAGATTTTTTATGGTATGGATTCACTCTTGTCCCTTGACACCTTCTCCGTGTCTCTTACGCAGCAGCAAGGCTAATCTGAGAGTCTTCAGACTAGATTCCATGCACCTGTCTTGGGCTAAGGGGCAATGTTGGAGGACCCCTTCCCTCATTCCCCCTCCTCCCTCACTCTCCTCATCCTCCACCCCTCTTTTTTGTTTTTTTCTCTCACCTCTCTCCTTTCCTTTCCTTCCCTCTTCCAGAATTCTCCTTACTACTTAAATTTAAACAATGTGTCCTCTGCCAAATTAAACAAGAGTCTGGTTTGGGCTCAGTTAGCTTTGTAACATAAATCATAACTTCACTTACACTTAGTCCCTTTAGTCGTAAAACAGTTACAGTAATGTTAGCTCTATCTCATGCAATTACTTTAAATTATAAATGTGAAAGTACTCTGAAAACCTAAAGACATGTCACATGTAAGGTGCTTACGTTTTGGGGTTACCTTTGCTGAGGTTGGGCGCTGGTGCTTGTACTCCTCTATACTATTGTTCCCCAACAGGAGCAGTGCAAAGCCACACTGGAAGGATAGTGCTTATAAATTCAGTGAGATTTTTAAAAAATGTATTTTTCAGGTAATTAAGTTCTTTCCATTTGTATCAATCTAGAAAGTTTCATTTTAGAGATTTCCTTTTTGTGGTGGAGAAAACGAGGGCCTCGATCAAGGTGGTCCAGCCCCCAGACCACGTGAGGCCCAGGAAGGCTTTCAACGTGGCCCAACACACATCTGTAAACGTTCTTAAAACACGATGAGATATTTTTGCAAATTTTTTATTTATTTAGCTAATCAGCTATCCCTAAAAATTCTTCTTCCAGCGAGGCCCAGGGAAGCCAAAAGGTTGGCCACCCCTGCCTGGCCTAGAATGTGTGGCCCAGTTTTCTCCTTCTTAAGCTTCTCATCCAAAGGGTTCTGCTGGGGTGGTCACTGTAGAAACTACTGGGCTTGCAGAGTGTGTGGCCCTGGGGGCTATGCTTCTGGCGAGCAGCTTTGGCATCTGAGGAAATGGCCAGTGACTCCCGTGGGCCCCACTCCCCCGCCTCTCTTCTCCCGTGTGTGCAAGTGTGGCCAGTGTCCGAATGGGCATCGGCGTCTCACATTCGGTGTCTGAGGACCTGAGTCACAGGGTCAGTCAGTGCTGGCAAGTGCTTCTCTGAACCCCAAGATACAAAGGGAAGTAGAATGTGCTGTGGGCGGCGTGAGAGAACGTGCTACTGCGTCAAATGAAACCGAGCACAGGGCCCTCCGCCTCTTTCCTGCCATTTTATTTTCTGGTGCTGCTTTGTCTCTTGGGTGGCACACAGGGCACAGACTGTGTGGCATTTGTTTCTTAGCAGCGGGCTTTGACTTAATTGTCAGGCCTGCAAAAAAATGCTGAAAATCAACATCTAACTAGATACTTGCTGGTAGAAATACTCCACAGTTTTTCCTACTAGTGTATCATACATAAGATGATTCTTTTCTGTTAAATAGATTTTTAGCTATCTCTTGACTATGGGACAGGGGGAGATCCTTATATTTACCCTTGTGTGCCAAGGAGCAACATTAGTCTAATACCTTCCAGTTAAGCATTTCAGATTATATCATGCATTTACAGACTTTACCAACAATAGAAGTACTCAGGCTTTATGTCCCTTGTTTAAAAAAAATGTCCAAGATAGATAAGATATATTAATTTGAAACCCACTGTAAAAGCATGTATATAGTGAGGCTAAAGTTCTGAAGATTTTTGTGTGGTGAGCATAGCTGTGTCAATATGCCTCATTTATCATAAGGTTAAGTCTATTGGGTTAGATTAGATATAAGTAGTAATGGTAAAGCTAAGAAATATAATCTGAATATTTATAATGACTATTTTATTTTATTGTGAAAAATGTAGATACTGCTGAATGACTATGATTTGCGTTGTACATAACCAAATTTTTAAGAGTTTATATACCATTAAGCAATTTTAATGGATGATGTAAGTGGAATAAGTTATAAGTAAATGAAAAGTAAAACTTAACCTTCCTTTTCCGTGTATAAGATGATATTTTAGTCTAAAATTGTTAGGTCAAAAAATGGGGGTTGTCTTATACATGGGAGTAACCTGTGTATTGATTTCTTAATGTTGGGTTAGAAAAGTAGGGATCATCTTATGCACGGGGGCACCTATATGTGGAAAAATATGGTATATCAGCAAGTGAAACTTATGTAAGCATCGTAGTGACATCTGCATGACCTTTTGTTTTGATGCCTGGTTCTCACCCTTCACTGTGCGCCAGGTCATTTGGGGAAAGTTTGAAAATACAATTGCACAGGCCCCCTCTGTTCTCTGCCTCACCCAGTCAATAGGGAATAACTTGGTGAGGCATGAATTCTTTTTCTTTCTTCCCCAGAGGATTCTGATTGCTGCCCCAGTTGACACCACTGGTTTAGACATGAGAGGATGACTTGAGACACTGTCACCACTTGGTGGCAGTGTTGCTCCCTGATTCTTGATGGCTCTGCTTTCTTTCCAACCCCAGAAAAGTGTGCTTTCTTACTTTTTTTCCCCTGTGTTTTTGTTTTTGTTGCAGAATCTGTTTTCCTTGCTCATTTAGAACTTATTTGAATGGAGAGCTACATTCCGAAATGGAGATATTTTTATTTCTTTGTCTACAGTGTTCTAGGGAGTGGGCAACATAAGGAATCAAAAATGGTCTCCAATTGCCAGAGACATATGGCTTTTTAAGATTGTTCTGGATTTATTTTCCATATAACTTTTCTGTAGTGGCTAAAGACCAGGTTCAATATAAAATATTGCAAGCCAAGAATCTTGTCATTGTTAGAAGCGAATAGATTTCCCCCCTGTATTGTGTTTCTTGATACATCGTTAAAGATGTCAGGGAAGCCCCAGTGAGTAGCAGGATTTTACTTTGGTTCGCTATTTTTGTGCCTGATAACAGTTATAATTTAGCATTGATGGAGCTTTTCCTAGTTAACAATTGGCGTTTATAAACAGTCCGTCCTTACACTTAGTGCAAAGGCAGCAGATAATGGTTGTTGTTGATACAAAGACCTCATCTCAGCCTCAGGTGCCTGGTGAGAAGAGACGAGTGCTGAGTGCATTGGCACTGGAGGCGCAGGAGTCAGAGGGGTGTGAATCCCTGCTCCTGGCATCCTGGCTGGCAGGGAATTCCTCCTTAAGGCTCCGCCAACTCTAGTGCCTGTCTCTGTCATGGCAGGATTGAAATCTGAAGTGGGAGGTCTTGATTTGTCACCTTTGAACTTTAATCAGTGGGCACTAGGGTGCCTTTGAAATAGCTGTTGAAAAATATTTTCAGGAACAGAAAATCTGTAGATGTATCTGAACTTGAAGCAACCTTAAAATCAGAGCAGCACTAAGGTAACACCTGCTTAGGCGTCCTGGTTGCAGAACTGAAGTGGGCACTGGCTTTCAGGGTCCTGCAGGTCCTGACCCCGCGTGCACAGGGCCCCAAGAATGGCTCCTTGCTAAGCATGGCGTCGGAGGTGCTTGCTTGTCACCATGTCCCGCTTCTGGCCCTTCCCACAACTGTTCCCTGCTACCCCACTCAAGTGACCTGGACATGCTGCCAGGGAGTTAGATTAGCTCTGGGGGAGGGAGGCCTCAGGAGGAAGGGTTTGTTTTGTTTTGTTTAAAAAATCAGTTTTATTGAAATATACTTCATATGCTTTACAATTTGCTCATTTAAGTGTTCAATTATTTTCTATATTCTCATGGTTATGCAACCACAACCACAATCTGATTTTAAACCACTTTCTGTCTCCAGAAAGAAACGGATATCTGTCACTTGTCATTCCTTCCTCACCACCCATCCTCGGCGGCCATCCATCTTTGTCTATAGATTTGCCTATTCTGAACATTTTCTATAGAATCATGCAATATGTGGTCCTTGGTATGTGCCTTTTTCTTCATGTAGCATGTTTTCAAGATTGATCACGTAGCTTCCTATCAGTGCTTTGTTCGTTTTTATGGCCACTTAATATTTCATTATATAGATAGACCTCAAACACATTTTGTTCCTCGGTTTACCAGTTGATAGGCATTTGGATTGTTCCTGTTTGTTGTTATGAATATTGTTGCTGCGAACTTCTGTGGACATGTGTTTGTGTGGACATGTGTTAAGAACGTGTGTTACAGGCGAGCTGGCTTGGAGCCTCTGTCCTGGAGGCTTTGAGTTGTTACCTGTGATTCTCTTGGACTGTGAGGCTGGTTACATCAGTAGCGTTGGGCGAGCGTTGGTTCCCCAGCTGCAGGCTGCCCTGCTGGCTGGCCTTGTTGGCCTTTGTACTGCGCCATGCCCAGAGGGAGTGGGCAGGGGACTCTCATGTTGCTGTCAGAAGCGCCTGGGAAGGTGAGGCGAGGAGGGCAGCCTCCATCTGGGCTCCCACAGCTCTCCCGTCCCTAGGGGGGCCTGTCACTGGGCCACAGGATAGTGGCCTTGGCCCAGGGCTCCGTTTCTTCTAGCGGTTGTCAAACTGAGTATGTGCACAGTCCCTTGGAGAACCTGGGAAACAGATTGCTGGGCCTTCACCCCTAAACTTTCTAAACATGAAAGTGGAATTCTTTTAGTGGAGCCTGAGAATGGGCATTTCTTACAAGTTTCCAGGTGATGCTGATGGTGACATTTTAAAAACCACACTCTCAGGGAAGCCGGGATGGCTCAGTGGGTTAAGCGTTCACTTTGCAGCGTCGGGGACCGAGGATCGAATCCTGGCCCTGACCCATGCGGACCCATGTGCTGAACTGGGGAGCTCCCCCAGTTCAGTTCTCTCTCTGTCTCTGTATCTCTCTCTCTCTCTCTCTCTCTCTCTCTCTCTCTCTCTCTCTCTCTCTCTCTCTCTCTTTCTCTCTCTCTCTCTCTCTGTCAAAAACAATAAAAAAATAAAATGAAATAAAAAATAAATAAAAATCACACTCTAAGAATGTCTCAGACACTGATAGGCAGGGGTACATCCTATTCTGATTTCAGTTCCAGCCAAGGAAGCCCTGAGTGGTTGTTAGTAAAATAAACACATTGAAAATTGGAATTGTGTTCTATAGCAGATTAAGAAACAGCCAACAAGTTTTTAAGTTTTTTTGGCAAAAAAAAAAAATTATCAAATGTTAAAAATATTGTACAAGTGGGAACCCCCCAAAAACCTGGTATTTATTTATAACAGTTGTATATTTATTCTTAGATGTTTAAACTTCAGTCACCTTCAAAGTACTCTCTGATGTAATATACCTATCAAGATGTTTTTTCCACTGCTTGAAACGGTTTTTGAATTTGTCAATTTTGATGCCTTTTCATGCTTCTGCCGTTTTTTGTTTCACCTCTTCCACATTGGCAAAATGTTTCCCTTTGAGGACTTCTTTTCATCTGGGGAAACAAACAAACAAGTCTCTCAGGGCAAGATCAGGTGAATAGGGAAGGCAGGGCACGGGGTTCATGCTGTGTTTGATCAAAAACTGCCGAACACTCAGCACAGTGTGGGCAGGGGTATTGTAATGGTGGGAGAACCAGTCCTCTGTTTGCTGCAACTCAGATGTTTCTTCCGCACGCAGCCTCTCCTAACAATGCCAGCTGATGCAGAAGGGTTCCTAGAACACTCACCTATCAGGAGAAGCCTGTACTTCAAGGGTCCTGCCTTCCAGAAGATAATTCTGTCTTTTTGGGAGTCCCACCTGTAATTATGATGTACCAAGTATGCAGTGTTTGCACTTCTATAGAGTTAGATGATCATTGTCACATCAACTCCATGCCCTAGGTACTACTGCCTGTTATTTTAGAGATGAGTCCAGAACTAGTGAATAACATGCCTGTAGTTCCCACAGCACTTGGTTCCCATGTTTACAATTTGGTTCCACTCTAAATCCAGTCCCTTAATCACAGTAGTAAACTGTTTTAGGAATAAATTATCAAGAGTTTTGACTGGTTTACTCACTTAAATTAGTATTTGTGTGGTGATAGCCTATGTCAGAGTGAAAGAACAATTCATAGGTTGGAAGTATCCTAGAATTAAATATTAACTCTTACTAGTACAGCACATATGGTAGGCATTGCTTATTGGTAATCCTAATTTTTTTTTTTTTTTTGACAGAGAGAGAGAGAGATACAGAGACAGAGACAGAGAGAAGAGGGAGGGCCCCGAACAGTCTCCATAGTTGCACATCATTGGTTTTTCCACATAGTTTCATTCCACAGGTGGGCACGGGGCTGCACAGGGAAGGGACTGGGCTGGGGTCTGGCCCCGGTGAAAACGATTCTGGGTTCCCAGGGCTGCAAAGTGAGCGCTTAACCCACTGGGCCATCCCAGCTTCCCCGGCAATGTTAATTTTTAAAACCAGAATTAGTATTTTCCTATTTGAATGGCTTCTGTTCATTTCATTTATTTAAATGAAGGAGCGTGTATCTCCCAGGTGGGGCAAAACCATGCCTTCTCACGGGACGTGAGCCATGACCCCAGAATTACAGCTGATGGCACATTCACCTGGCGCTTGATTTTACAGAATCCTGAGATAAGGCCAAGGGATGCATTAAGCTGCATGGAATTTTTGTAACTGGATCTTTTCCCCAGTAAATTGGTTTTTCTACTCCATATAAATGAAAATCTTTGTAGAATGAGTACTAACAAAAATTTAAACATTATTTACCAAAGTAGGAACACAGTAATTATAATTCTGAAAATAAATTAGAGTTTCAAACTCTGCGTGTTATGATTGAGAGAGTATGTGATAGGTTTTCCATAGGAAGTTGAAGTATCATGGTTCGTTTCCTGCCCAGGTATGTGGAGAACTTTCCTTAACCCAGAAAGCTGACATCTTCTCCTTCTATAGCCAGCCCTCTGTACCTCACCACTGACAGGTTTTCCTTATCCTTTCAGGTCACTTCTGATGTCCCATTTCTTTTTTTTTTTCTCAGATAGAGTCAGCCTCTCTCTTCCTGATATTCCTTAAGTGTTTGTTCTTGTCCCTGTTGGAGAGCTGCTTACTTGGTCTTGGGTTATGAATCTCAGCCTCTAGAGTTCCATGCACAGATATGTGTTGGACACATATAGCTATTTAAACTTAAATGTAAACTAATTACACTTAAATACAATAAAAGTTTAGTTTCTCACATGAGCTTCATTTCAAGTGTTCAGGGGCCACGTGTTGGAGAGCACAGTTCTAGAACATTTTCCTCATCCCAGAAATTCCTCTTGGGCACACCACTGTAGAAGAGGAACTCTTTGAATTCTCCCTTGGCCCTGACTCTGGCACTCAACCACAAGCACCTTCAGGGTGGTGCTGTGTTGTGTGGTCTTCTAACCAAAGGGCTAAAATAAAATTTGGGCATAGGCATGATTTTCTACAACCCACACGGTGCCTGAAAATATTGTTACTGGATGTGTAGGAGGTGTTGAGTCCACTGCTTTCGAGGAATCCTGAAAGCAAGTGGGGACTTTGAGAATTATCTGTTCCAAATTCCTTATTTTATGGATGAAGAAGCTGACACTCGGGCAGGGGAAGGAACCCACTTATAAGCTCATACACGCAATCGTGGTAGAATGGACTAGAATCTTGGTTGTCATATCTGCGTGTACTTCTCTGTCCTTTGAACCAGACCAGATAATCACCAACCTGTTGAAAATGTAATCAGTCCCAATCAGCATGTTCTATTTCTGAATTGACATAATTTGTTAAAGGTTAAACTCTGTGGTTGAAATCGTGTGAGGGTTCCTGGTGATAGAGTATTTTATGGTTTCTGAAGAAGTAATGTTGGTGATATGAAAAAAGCAAACCTATTGAGGCGTTTATTTTTAGTGGTATAATCACCAGGGTCATCGCCCTGTGGTGCCTCTCAGTGGAAGCCTTTTGTCTTTTGCCTTCTCTGGTCACCCATGTTAATATAAACTCCAGTCTACTGCCACATCCCAGGGCCCTGCCCCTCAGCCTATCACAGCTCCTTTGGTTGTGATCTATAATCATCTTACCTGCTGTGGGTCAGAAATAGTTTCATTATTATCTTTTTGCTACTTCCTTTTTTTTCCAGAATGGTATAGTTCTATCTCCATAGTCTGGTATGTGTGCCTATATTGGTTTATGTCTAAGGCCAAAAAGTCATTTGTTTGTTTAAATACTTCTATTTAATATTCCTGTTATGATACCCTGAGTCTGTGGAGCTCAGTAAATTCTCCTTGATATTATTGATAAGTTAGATTATTTGGAACTTTGAGTCTTAACCCCATGCTTCACTTTGCAGATGAGAAGACTTGAGGCTCAAAGAACATAATGCCCACATGAACCTTCATCTGCACTGTGTTTAGGAATAGGGTCCAGGGCTAGCACTCTGGTGTGGGGGTTGCGGACAGCAGGGCAGCCTGGTTTGGCGCCCTGGAGGTGGGTGGGTCTGGGCTGTGCGGTGATATCTGTTGGCTTCCCACCCCTAGGACTTTGGGCCTGCCACTGGAGACCTCCTGTCCTTCCTTTGTAAAATGGGGCTGGCAGTAACTGTCTCCTTCCATGAGAGGCAGTATTGCATAACGAATGAGACTTTGGGCCTAAGCAAGGCAAACGTTCATGCCCTGGGAAACACACACACTGCCAGGGAGGGACACGTGTCCGGATGGTAGACAGACAGGGCTCAGGAAGGTTCTGATTTCGTGTTTGAATTGGTGTGATGGTTGGGAGGATATCCTGGAATCTCAGATCTTCATTTATATCAAGACCTTTTCCTTGTACACCATTTCCAAGTTGTCAGAGTTCTAAAAGTGGGCTCTGAGCTTTTTTCCATTGCCGCATTCCAGCCTCTGGTCCTTCGTTTTACTGGTAAGTCATGAGGCAAAATAAAGTGAAACTCAGTGCTAGTTGATAACACCCATTGTAACGACTATTTCTACTAATGGCTTCTGGTCACTTGAGGGGAAAAAAAGGTCATGTATAATTTCAAAAGACTGGAGAGTCAGTGTAGCATTCTGGTTCAGAGTATATTTAAAAAAAATTTTTTTTTTAATTGTGGTAAAACGTAAAATTTACCACTTTACTCTTTTTAAGTGTATATAGTTCAGTAGTGTTAGGTGTATTCACATTGTTGTGCAATGAGCCTGCAGAACTTTTTAATTTTGTAAAACTGAAATTCTATACCCATTAAACAGTAACTTTCCACTCTGTCTTTCCACCTAACCCTGCCAACCACTGTTCTACTTTCTGTTTCTATGAGTTTGACCATTTGAGATCTCAAGTAAGTGGAATCTTACAGTAGTGGTCTTTTTGCGACTGGCTTATTTCACTTAGCATAATGTCCTCAAGGTCCATCCGTATTATATTATAGCATATGATAGGACTTCTTTCCTTTTAATGGCCGTATGTATATGCT
The DNA here is from genome assembly GCA_004027555.1 of Craseonycteris thonglongyai. Classification (NCBI taxonomy): domain Eukaryota; kingdom Metazoa; phylum Chordata; class Mammalia; order Chiroptera; family Craseonycteridae; genus Craseonycteris; species Craseonycteris thonglongyai. Next base: position 44,173 of record PVKE010004947.1, on the reverse strand, counting down.
ACATTTAGTTTATCTGTTCATCTGTCAGTAGACATTTAAGTTGCTTCCACCTCTCAGTTGTTGCGAATAATGATACAGTAGACGTGAGTGTGCACATATCTGTCTGAGACCTTTCTTTCGATTCTTTTGGATGTGTACCTGGAAGTAGGAATCCTGGATCACATGGAGATTCTGTTTTTGACTTTTTGAGGAACTGCTACCCTCTTTTTCATAGCATCTACTCTGTTTTGCATTCCCACCAACAGTGCCCAAGAGTTTCAATTTCTCCACATCCTTACCATGTGTATTCTGGTTTTTAGTTTTTTGTTTTTGGATAGTGGCCATCCAAACATGGGTGAGATGGTTATCTCATAGTTTAGATTTGAATTTCCCTAGTGAATGGTGATGTTGAGAATCTTTTCCTAGGCTTATTGGCCATTTGTATTATCATCTTTGGAGAAATGTCTGCCGAAGTCCTTTGCTCATTTTTAATTGAGTCACTTGGGGTTTCTTTTTGTTGAATAGAAGAGTGTGGATTTCTTTCTTAAATTTTGTGAAGTCATGCGTTCCACATATATTTGTTAGTGCCCATTAAGTGCCGGGAACTGGGCTTAGTGTTTGAGATACACCAGTACATAACAGCCTCAAGCTCTCAGTCTAGCAGGGTCCTTGACATAATTGTAAGCCCACATTAGTCAAGACTCCTTCAGTTCTAAGCGGCAGTGCATCCACCTTTAACTAACTTCTGCAAAAAAAAAAAAAAGGGAGAAATTCTTAGGTCATGGTGAAAGGATAGCAGAAGTGTCCGGTTCATGACCCCACACGCTCAGGTCACCTGGCCAAAGGCAGAAGTGGTCCAGGCTTACACCCCGACTCCTTCATGTATGAGCTGCTTGATCAGGGGCAGTGGCCACAGAACTCTCAGCTGATGCACGGACCTAGTGATACCATTTACTTCACAGAGTCAGGGGTATTGGGGCGACAGTGAGGAAATACCCACAAAATTACAGCTAGTGCTTCCATGAAAGAATGCAGGCAGTCTGTTCCTAGCAGGGTTTGAAGGAAATACAAAACAAAAACAAAAACCTGCATCTCAGTTCCCTCCACAAACGGCAGCCATTTTTTAATTCCATGTCTCCCCCACCTTTTTTTTTTTTTTTTTTTGCATTACTGGACATTTAGGAAAAGCAGAAGGATGTTCTTGGTCAATGGGAGATGCTATGATGTATGGAGGACACTCATGTTGCCAGAAACCACCTCACTGGGGTCTCCTGGGCAGTATACTAGGGTTTGCATAATGATATCAGCTTGTTGGCCAAGTGCCTGTCATCACCTGAAGTCACAGCCAAAGAAAGCCTGGATCCTTAGGCTGCAGCCTGATGCTCTTGCTCCACCCCCCAGGGCAAAGCTCTGGTGACAGGCCCACCTCCTGGAACAGCCCTGTGCTCTGAATTCAGAGGTGGAAAAATCTGTGGGCCCTTCGTGCTCATAGACACAGACACAGGGCATGGTCTCTTTCAAACTCTCGTGATGGGCAGAGACAAAAACCAAGAGTCGCTGTAAAGAAATTAGTCACAGATGTTCCACTCTTTAAAATCATCCCAGCAGAAGGTTAGATAACGTGCTGCTTTCAAGCTGTCCCCGAGGCTGACGTGTGCAGTGAGGTGAGACCCGAGGGTCCAGGGCTGACCCTCCTCAGAATTTCAGACGCCGCTTCTCAGCAGAGCGTGCACGCTTGGTTGTGTGTGTTGCACCACTTCCTCTGGCATGGCAGGTGTGGAAGTGTTTACCAAAGTACTTTGTGTCTCAATCAGAGCAGCCAGTTTCTTCTTTGTTTTGTCCTGTGAAAATGGGACAGTTCTCACTTCTTACTAACCCAAAATGGAAGCTCAGTGTCCTGCCTACCATCTTCAGTTAGGGTCAGTGGACTCTTCACAAAGATTCGTCGCCTCTTTAATGAATATTTTGGGTGAAAGGAACAGTAGTGATGTGTAAGAAATTTGATAACCATAAAGACCATTTTCAAAGAACATTTGAACTTGGTGTGTTCGCTTTAATTCATTCACCAGATTCCATGTAAGTGTTTGGAATCTGTTGAGGTTTTAGATGCATGTTGGTGTACTGATTTTGAGGGATGGAAGCCATCTCAGGGATCCTATAGTCTATTTTCATTTTCTGGTGGAAACCATCAAAGTCCAAAACTGAACACAGCTAAAATTCAACTTTCCCAACTGTCAAACAGTCATGGATACTCCCAAACAGTGCTACTTCCCGAGCTGTTTTCCTTCGGAATGTGGCCCCTTAGAAGGCGGGCAGTGAGGCTGGGGTTTTCCAGGTATAAGGTCACATTGCCACATATAAGGCCTCTTGTTGACTTGGAAGAAGAATTGGGTTCACTATTTTAAACTTCTTGTTTCATAGTGTGGACTTCCCCATCCCCTCTCCCCGCAAAAAAGGACAAAAGTATTTCCTAACTTTTAAGTCATGGGCTTCCTTTCATGGAGTTGGGCCTTAGATCATAGCCAGATAAGCATTGTGTAATGGGATGGGTGGGGTTAGATGTTTGGGTCACAGATGTATGAGCAGCTGCAGGGAGGGTGGAGCACAGCAAAGTTCATAACCCCGGCTTTTTGCAATTTATCCCTCGTCAGCCACTAAGTCCACACAGCAGGGCTGTTGCACCAGCCAAATCCCCACCAGGGTGTGCGTGCTACCTTCATGGGTCACCTGTACGTGCCTTGGGGACTTTTCCTCCCTCTGATTTTTTTTCTGGTCACACATTTTTACCTTACATCCCCCCATCTCACCCTCTCCCTGAGCCCCTTGTAACAACATCTGCTTCGCATTACTGCTTTCTTCTACTTTCCCAGCTGTTCCCACAGAAGGGCTCTGGAGCTCTCCTCTGGGAATTCAGGTCTGTAGTGTGACCCTCTCCTTTTTGATTATTTCTCGTTTCATAGCTTCAGGTGCTCCCCTCGGGAGGTGAGTTCTGCGTGTGCCCACCCCACCTGGCCCCTTTAGGAGGGGTTAGGGTGATGGGCACCCCTGGTCTTGCTCCAACTTGGGTGCACATCAGGGGCTGCAGACTCTGCGCCGTTAGGACACTTAACATGGGTGTCTAAGGACCGAGGAGAGGACACAGCGCGGGGCTAGCAGAAACCCAGCAGAGGGGGTGGAAAATGCATTCACGTGTTCAGTGAGAAATCCAAGAGAAGACCAGAGGGAAATCTATGAAGAGATTAAGAGCACTGATCTTTGCAAGGTAACATTATAGGTCACATTTCACCCCCACCCCCACCCCCGCCCCCAATATATTTTAGTTTTTCCAGTTTCTCTGCAAGCAGTTAAAGTATTATTTTTTTCAGGGTGGGGAAGAAACAGTCGAATATCTAAAAACCCTCACTGGGCCAGAGGGGAAAAGTAGGGTTTTGCATCTTAAAATCGCCAGTTTATGCCATTGTTTAATGGTTTTACCAGACACCTGAGATTGGAGGCCGAGTAGGAGGCTCTCAGACCCCGCTCCCCGAGCCCTCACCTTTCACCTCCCTCTTACCCCTTCCATCCTACTCCTCAACCCTACTCAGACTCACCCTTCAGGCTCCCATGGCTGCAACAGCCGTTCCTTCTACCCTGCATGATGGTTCTTTCTCTAACTCAGTCTTCATCATCACATCGTCATGGTACACTCACAGTTTTTAAAGAAAGTCCAAAATTTGCATACAAGATACCATCTCTACCCATGGCACTTTGAGGGAGATGCATCGTGTGTTATTTCACATACAAGTGTTTTGACACACAGTCGCAGGCAACGTGCATGCTGGGAATTGCGTTGAAAGCAGATTTATTGCTACAAAAAGGTGCATGCAAGTGTAGTGAGGGAGGCAGATAACACATGCTGAGGGAGGAGAAAGGATGGGAAGTACAAGGTTTGGATTTAGTGAAGTTCAAGGTTCTGACTTGGAAGTCTGGGGCAGTACAGGGGAAGAACCTCTCCAAATCCCCAGAGGGTTTTGTTACTCTATCAATGCAATATTATTTTGTGGCATAAACCTTAGTGATTTGGGGGTTATAACTCCAGTATGATTCTTTACTGTCCCAAACTTTATAAGTGTTATCTATGTACAAGTTAAATACACGAAATCTACCCATCTATATTATAAGTATCTGGCAGAAGCTATAACTTAACTCTTGATTCTTTCATAAAACCTTCATGCTGGGGAAGCCAGGATGGCTCAGGGGGTTAAGCGCTCACTTTGCAGCCCTGGGACCGAGGATCGAATCCCGGCCCCGGCCCATGTGGACCCATGTGCTGAGCTGGGGAGCTCCCCCAGTTCAGTTCTCTCTCTCTCTCTCTCTCTCTCTCTCTCTCTCTGTCAAAAATAAATAAATAAAAAAAATATATAAAAAAAAACCTTCATGCTTTCTTGTCTTGAATGTATTTTCCCTGATTTTGTATTGAAAGCGTGGATTTGCCTCATGTCTTACACTGCATGGTTGTCCTTTTTATTTTTTTAAATCCATCATCCTGTGGGTAGTTTAAGTGGTTTTAATTGGAAGTTGGGCTTATAAATCCAGAACTGGCATTGCACTCTATGATAGTGTGGGGACTTATGCTAAGTGTCTGCCTGGTTGGCACTGGAATGGTGTGGGTTGGAAGGACCATTCTAAATCTGCTTTGTATGGTGGGTAAGTCAGATTGTCCTGCTTTGACACGGAGGCAGGTTGGCTGGGTGAGAGAGCCATGGGGGAAAAGGTAGACCAGATGACAGCCCACTTCTAAGTCCTAACCCAGGACCTGGTTTATACAACATGTCACAAATATAAAATGTGAAAGATGCCACCTGGCAGCATAGGTTAGTGGCCACATTAATGACACAGGTAGCACGTACTGTGAATTCAGAAATAAGAATGACTCTGAGCTAAAGTACGGATCCCTTTTTCTGGCCTCCAGGTCTTCCGTCTCTCTGTAAAAAAAAAAAAAAATTTGCCAAAACTCAAAACACCATTCTATACCTTTCTGTCGTAGTAAAACCTTGTTACCTGTGCTTTCAGAACTTTCCTTTTTTCTTGGCTGCTGACAGAACTCTTTAGTAAGGAAAGTTTACAGACACCCTGTAAAGCATGCAACTAGACTTGGTGTTTAGAACCACATTTGCTCCTGTTATGGATTGAATATTTGCCCCCCCACCAAATTCATATGTCGAAGCCCTGATTTCAGATGTGCTGATATTTAGAAGGGGGCAGCAGGGCTTTGAGAGGTGATTAGGTTTAGATAAGGTCACGAAAGTGGGGCTCCTACACGGGGGTCAGTGCCTCATTATAGGTCAGCAGAGGAGACCAGAGTTCTCTCTCTGCCCTGTGAGAACACAGCAAGGGGGCCAGCCAGGAAGAGCGCCTTTCACCAAGAACTTGACCACGCAGGCACCCTGATTTTGGACTCCCATCCTGCAGACCTGTGAGAAATAAATGTTTGCTGTTCAAGCCACTCGGTCTATGACCAGTTGTTATGGCAACCTGAGCCGGGCTTCGTTCCCCAGCTCTCACTCCCCTGGCCCTTGCGTGGACTGTGCAGACAGAGCTCCACGGGGTAAGGCTGTCATTTCATAATGCGGCCGCTTTGCTTTTCCTGGGTGTGTTGTGACCCTCATGGTACCCTGTGCTGCGGTCAGAGGGGACTTGAGGGTGAAGAGCCTGGTCTGGTCCCCAGGCCTCTTTGCACCTGCCTCAGTAGAAAGCGAGAGGCAGAAAGGCCCTCGAAACAGAATGCAGCTGCATCGTCCCAGGGTCTGGTGGCTGGGGCTGCCCTGGCTGGAGGGGCCACCAAGGCGAGGCTGGCCGCCGGTGTAAACAAAGTTGCTGCTCTTCTGTGGGTGGTTAAAGAACATGAGTTGAGAAATTGTGATCCCAGCTTTCAGTAGTATATATTTTTCTGTTTGTATTGGGTGACTCATTGGTCTGTGTTTCTGACTATTTATGCTCCTATCTGGAAGTTTTCTGGAAAAATAATTTATTATCAGTATAATAATGTGGGTAGTAGTAGGGAGCGTCCACTTTCTGAATGCATTTCTTAAGAGAATAGTATTCATTTTAGTTCAAACAGTTGCCTTTGGCAAAGATTAAAAAAAATGGTTTGGCTGGTGTTTGAAAAGCAGGATATGTTTCACTATAACATTTTATTTGATGGTCAGGCCATCCATAATGAATTCAGTTATTGCTTAATGAATTTGAAATAGTTTATTTAAAAGGCAGCCCTGTTCCCTAGTGTCATGTAATATGAAACCACCAATTAAGACAAACCTGTAACCTACAAAAAAGTAGGAGACTGAAAAATGCTGAAGGCCTGAGGCCAGGGCTCTCTAACTTTAGTGTGCATTGGAGTTCCAGTCGTTAAATCCCAGGTTGCCGGGATTCACTCCAGAGTGGTCCCATTGGTCTAAGGTGGGACCAAGAATGTGCATTTCATCGAGCACTCAGGTGATAGGGATGCTGATGGGCTGGGGAGCAGACACAGAGAACTGTGCTCAGGGACTGAACTCGTGGCCTAGGTTCTGCTGATGGTCGCCCCTGGTGCTGCTGTGGGGAGGGGCTCCGGGAGGCTCTTGTCCTCTCCACCACAGTGAGGTCGGAGTAGGGTGGGCTTGACCAGCAGCTGTAGTCATGGAGAGTCAACAGTCTAAAGCAGGGGTCTCCAAACTTTTCAGCCCACGGGCCACATTAACTATCAAACAGCAGTTTGGGGGCCGACTACACACTCGAAGTCCAAATAAAAAGAATCAAAACATAGATGTTGGTTTTAATTATTTATTTAATATTATTTTATTCAGATAAAAAGGTCTCCATGGGCCGGATGAGAGGGCCTCGCGGGCCGTAGTTTGGAGACCCCTGGTCTAAAGCAATGGTGTCCAACCTTTTGGCTTCCCTGGCCACATGTGAAGAATTGACTTGGACCACACATAAAATACACTCATACTAACATAGCAGTAGCTGAAGGACTTTAAAAAATAAAAAGGTTGAAAAAATATTTCATAATGTTTTAAGAAAGTTTACGAATTTCTATCGAGCCACATGCAAAGCCGTCCTAGGATACATGTGGCCCACGCATGGGCTGCCAGTTCGACAAGCTTGATCTAAATGATGAATGTAGATGGTCTGACACCTTTTAAAAAAGCCATGTGGAAACAGCCAAAGTGTCCTTTGATAGATGACTGGATAAAGAAGTTGTGGTACATATATACAATGGAATAGTACTCAGCAATAAGATGAAATACAGCCATTTGTGACATGGATTGAAACCATCTTATTAAGCGAAATAAGGCAGACTGAAAAAATCAAGAACCATATGATTCCACTCATAGGTGGAACCTCAAACTAGAAGTACCAAAGAAACACAAACTCATGGGCACAGTCAATAGTTTAGTGGTTACCAGAGGGTAAGGGGGAAGGTGGTGGGATAAGAGAGAATGAACGTCAAATATATGGTGACGAAAAGAGCTGACTCTGGGTGGTGAGCACACAATGCAATACGTAGACGATGTAGAATTGTACACCTGGAACCTATGTCATTGTTACCAATGCCACCTCCCAAAGTTTAACAATTGAAAAAGAAACCGTCTGGATGAGATCAAAGTGCTAAGTCCCCACATGGTTAATGCTCACTGACTCTCAGAAACAGAACATAATGGCTGGTCATTCTTCCACCTCTTCTTCGAAACCTGTCAGGACGGTGGTCTTGCTTGGTAGAGGAGGCCCTTCTCTGTGTGGCCTGACTCATTTCCTATCATCTGTATGCATTCCAACCCCTCTCCAACCTTACCCAACACACAGGCTTTCCTAGGGTCATGTGGAACTACTTGAAATTCCTGAGTTCATCATGATGTTTTGTTTTCGTCCCCTGCACTTCACAAGGAGTGACCTTCCCTCTCTCTTTGGCAGTCATCCTTCCTGGTCATGCTTCGGGACTTAGCACTTGACTATTTCCTCCACCACTGTCCTTCCCTCACCCTCCTGACAGGGTCACATGAGTCTCATCTTTTCTAGAGGTAGGTCTTCCACGTTGGTTCTCCCTCTGGACTTTTGCCACCTGCCTTGTGGGCTGTTCTGCCACTTCTCACACTGACCTGTCATGGTGGCCTTCCCTGCTGTCTCCCTGGGAACAGGTTGGTTTCATTTCATCATTGTTCTTGGGATGAATTAAATGAACGATTGATCGGAGAGGTGATGATTAACAGCCTATTTGTAATGTTTCTTACAGAACTTTATAAAGCGATATACAGGATCTGGCCGTATGAGCTGGTCATCTATACCAAATCTTTTATTACAAAATCATAAGCATTCTGTAACATGACAATATCACACTGAAGCACACTGTATTACTGACAAAAGGGCATTACTTCTGCTGGATCCTGTATATATATATTAATACGTACACACACGTAAATGTCAGATACCTCCATATGAATATATGTAACGTTTAGTTTTATAATAGTTTTGCAAAATTTAAGACTAATACTGTTGCAAAGAGCTGAGCCCCAGTCACTTGGGCCTGGAGTCCTGTGCCACACCAGGGCCTTGCTTGTTTCTACTTCTGTGCCTGTACTTCCCTGTGAGCCTCTTTCTTTTCTGCCTCAGCTTGTCTTTCCCGGGCTGCTCCAGGCTGCCTTGACCCCCTGCCTCCCTGAGCTCCGCCTGCTCGCATTAGCTGTGCTCAGGGCAGTGATTGTCAGCCCCTCCAGGCCATGCTGAGAATCCCAGAGCCTCGGCTGTGGTTTGCCAGGGGCTGGAGGCGCACAAAGTAGGCACTGCAGGATCTGACAGGGCTGGGAGAGGTGGGAGGAGCATTCCCAGGGGCGTGACCTTGGAGCTGAGCCGGGGCGGAGGAGGAAGGGAGCCAGATAAAGAAAGGCCAAAGGGTACCCCAGCCCTTTTGAGAGCTGAGAGCGGCCATCCCTCTCCAGCGCTTCTCTGCCTCTCGTGACTACGGGTCCTGAACACAGTGAGACGGTGACCAAGGGCCCCCTATTGTTGGAGGGGCTTCTGGGACAACACTGTTATTTTCTTCATAGACTAAGTGTCTGTCTTCCCGAGTATACTTTTTTTATCCCTAGCCCCAGTCTGATTGTAGAGATCTCTATGCAACAGAGAGATGTGGCAGGTTTAGAATAAATTAGATAATGAAGATAATAGGAATCCAGCCCTTACCTCTGGCCAAGTATTGTTTTAAGTGCTGTCAAGGATTTTGTATTTAATCCCTGTAGCACAGCTGTGGAGGTAGATACGGTTAATAATGACGAAACTGGGGCGCACAGAAGTTAGGGGCGTGCTTATTTCCTGGGTAGTAAGTGGCAGCATTGTGCATCAGGTGCCTCCTTCGACTTATTCCCCTCACCCTGATTGAGGCACTGGGGGCCGGGGCGGTGCAGCCTGAGGTCTGGGTTTTAATCCTGATTCCACACCGAGTGAGTTCTGTGTCTCAGGCCTGGCCACGGAGGGATAAACACCTCGCTTATTGGGTGGTCCTGAGGATGAAATCCTTGGCCTGGCACATACTAAGTGCTCAAAAAATCGGGGTGGGGGGCAGTTTGAGTGAGGTCATCTTGTAGTGCCCCTTTCAGCCCCAAGTTGCTGTGTTCCTGTGAGTGTTCACTGTTTCCCCCACAGTGCAGAAAAAGGAAGGAAAGTGAGCAAGGTGGGCCCAGGCCATTGTCATGCAGTGGGTACTGGTGGGAAGTCCCCAGACAGCCCTCACACACACATCCTGGTGGCACTGACCAAGGGCCTTTGTGACAGTGGTTCTTTTCCACCCCAAGGGGTCTCATAAAATTGCAATCACCACAATTTGAAATTCAGCGTTACAGAAGTGATGGAAGAGGGGAGAGCGAACTAGGGTGGAGATCACCATTTTACACTCTTCATAGTTTTATCATTTTCAAACAAGACCTGAGAGACCTGACCTCCAGCCCTCTCAAAAAAGGTTTAATATGATTCGCCTTGCAGATGCAACAACACATGCTGTTTCTTTCAAAGGATACTTTTATCCAGAGGGTTCAATAAAATTCACTCACCTGCAGCATTTTCTTGGTTCTTTTCAAGCTTATGCGGGCCTGGACTCTTATAGCCAATACCTCCTTACCCTTCCCACTGCTGGGGAGAATCAGAACTCCGGGCTTCGTGCCTCTGCCCTCAGGGCCACCCACTGACCCCCTTCCCTCCTATCCTGTTCTCTGTGCATGTTCCTGGTTCTCTTCCCTGGATAACCCACCGCCATGCTGCCATACTGCTGCCCCTTTGAGTTGTCACCACAACCTCTAACCAGGCTGAGTCGGGGCTTCTGGCTTTTTCAACTCCCAGTCATCTTCACAGAGCCTTGGAAATTCACCCAAGAAGCCCATTCGGGAGGGTGTTGGGATGAAGATGGGCAGAGCTCTTGTGGCTCTTTGCTGTTTGTGCGTATCTTAGCTGGCTTCTTTCTTTAAAAGTCTGTGTGCCTGCCTCCTCATCACATCTCACTGCCCATTGCTCCCGTGTCAGGCAGGGTGAGGCTATTCTGTCTTGATAGCTTTTTTTTCTAGCACTTTTCCACAATGTTTTGTAATAGCCCTTCTTATGTCTGATCCTTTGAGCTGTGCCAGGATATGTTTCTATAGCTAAAAAATGCATCGTTAATTGGTACATAAATTAATCCGGCATTCAACATTTTCTGTAATCTAGGCTTAACCATTCTTGTCTTCAGTCTTCACCTGCACACCATCTGGTCATCAGTCACAATGGATCATTGGATGGTGAATCAGGAGTCACCTGTCCACCTTGTTTATGCTTCTCCATTTACCTGAAATGGAGGCTCCCATCATTTCCACTGGTCTAAAATTTATTTGTCCTTCAGGAACTACTTGCCACTAGTTTTGAAAACCTGCTGCTGCTGCTGCTGCTGATGGTGATAATGAGAAGAATGATGCTGACATTTCATTGAATGCTTGCTGTGTGCCATGCTTGGTTTTCCCCCACGTGTTTGCCTATTTAATGGTCATTCTAATTGAATGAGATAGATAGGCCACTCTTATCCCAATCCTTGCAGAAGAAGCAGGTGTAAAGTGATCAGACCTTCTGTTTGAGGTTAAGTAGCTGGACTGTGGTGGAGCTAGGATTCCATCCCAGACAACTGGCTCCAGGGCCCATGTGCTTCACTTGATCAACAGGAGCAGTGCATTTTCTGTGCTGAGTTTCTGAAATACTTTCTTCGTATTTCCTAGCAGTTATGTACTTCTCTCAGTCCTCCTGTTAAAAATGCTGCATCGTTATCAACTTTATGGGGACAATATTGGTTAATAACATTATAGAATTGTCAAGCGTACAAGAGTATTTAATTTGGCATCTGTGCACTCTATTGCCAGTTTACCACCAAAAGTTTAGTTTCCTTCAGTTACCATGTATGTGACCGACCCCCTTTCCCTATTTCACCCTGTCCTTACTCCCTTTCCCCTCTGGTACCCTCCATTCTGTTGTCTGTATCTATGAGTTTTGTTTCTGTTTGTTAGTTCATTTGTTCCTTTTTGTTTTATAGTCCACATGTGAGTGAAATCATACGGTTTTTGTCCTTTTCTGCCTGACTTATTTCACTTAACATAATAATCTCAAGATTCATCGATATTGTTGCAAATGGCAGTGTTTCATCATTTTTTAATGGCTAAGAAGTAGTCCATTTTGTGTGTGTGTGTGTGTGTGTGTGTATGACATCTTTATCTAATCATCCATTCATCAGTGCACACTTAGGGTGTTTCCATGTCTTGTTTGTTTCCCATTTAATTATTTATTTTTATTATTAAATGTATTGTTGTGACATTGGTTGGTAACAATTGCATTGTTTCCAGGTGTACAATTGTACATTACATTGTCTATGTATTGCATTATGTGCTCACCACCCAGAATCAGCTCTCTTTCTATCACCATATATTTGATTCCTCCTCCCAGCATGCCACCCCCACCCCCTGGCTCTACCACCCACCTTACACTTTACCCTCAGGTAACCACTAAACTACTGCATGCCTTGGTTATTATAAATAGTGCTGCCGTGAAAATCACCCTGTTGAATTTGAGGGTCTGTGTCATAGTCATATCTGCATTTCTAGCAGCATGTGTCAAAAACTTTAAAATGGTCCTTTTTACAAAATGAGTTTTTTAAATTTGTTTTTCTATAGCTAGACCATAAAAAACAACTGTAGAAAAATAACAAGGTTGTTTGTTGTTTGTTTGTTTTATTATTTTCCATAAACCATCTAAAGAAGTCATGGTAGGATTTAGAGCAGACTTGTCCTACCTGTGGCCCGTGGCCACATATGGCCCAGTATAGATTTTTAAACTTTCTTAAAACATTATGAAATTTCTTTGCAATTTTTTTTTTTTTTTTTGCTCATCAGCTATTGTTAGTGTTAGTGTATTGTATGTGTGGCCCAAGACAATTCTTCTTTCATTGTGGCCCAGGGAAGCCAAAAGGCTGGACACCCCTGGTTTAGAACGACCTTGGGTGAATGACTTCATTTGTTCGGTGACTCACCCACGTGCACCTGCTGCTTCCCAGGCAGGGGACACAGAAGTCTCTGTGCCTCTGGCATCTCCGCTGTGCTGTGGTGGAGGTAAAGTTCGTGCTTTGTAAACAGTGTGGTAGTGTTCAGAAAGGCCTGCTTGTGCCTTTCTTAAATCCACATGTTCACTTTACTTTTTTTTTTAAGACATTTTCTTTAGCTGTGGGTATTAGCAGATGCTGCAGATGTTAACTTTGCTCTAGAGATTTAATGTTGTTTTAATTCTCGTTTCCAAACTCCATTTATATTTTAAAACAAAAGTTTTAGAATAACTGGAATTTTAAACATTTTTTTTTTTTTTTTTTTGGCATGGGGAATCAGAATTTTCAAGGGGATGGGAGAGAGTTATAAAATGTTCTCTTGTGGGATAACAGAAAAAAAAAAAACCCTATTGGAGAGTAGGGTCTGTCTCTTTATTTTCCTCCTGGAGCTCTTTCTTACAGGGAACTTAAGGTGTGATTCAATGTCATGTCAATAAAAGGAGCCCTGCCATTGAAAACTTGGTAATGAGAAAGGAGCCCTGCATTCTGTACTGTATAGAGCCAGGAGCTGGCCATGCATGTATGAGTCCACATGCACGTTCCTTTTACTCCTGTATTGATTGTTCATACCAACAATACAATGTCCTCTTCTTCCCCACGTTTTATGTGCAGGGAGAGGGAAGAATGCAGCAGCCCCGAGTTGTTGAAGAATAATTTGGCACCTAAAATATTGACACGCCAGCATAGATCATATTTATGACTCTATTGAGAATGTCACAGCACTGATTTAAGGGGAGGCAGTTGTCTCTTAGGGCCCCTGAATTATGGCTGGTTTTAAAATTCTTAGAACCATTGAAGGCTGTTGTTTCTGAAAGTCTACATACTTTAAGCATTCTACATCCTGTCATTAGAGATGTCAGAATAGTAAAATTTAATCCTAGACTAACGTGTTATTGCAGCCCTTTGGTTTTGTGGCTTTGCATACTTTATAAATATGTTTGTCAGGGCCTGTGGTCTCCTCATTTGGGGCATTTGGAGGTAAGTATCATTTCTCACAGTTTGCACCGAGGGACTGGAACCCAAAAGGTCTACATGTGTACAAAGAGGGCCCAACCACATGGGCGTGGGGCTGCAGCAACCCCTGCCCCTGCTCAGCCTCTACTGACTAAGCATGCTCATCCACCCCAGCCCCCTTGCCGCAGTCTCCAGCAGGAAGATAAGTTGAGGAAAGAAGCCAGATCCCCGGTGTGGTTATGGAGAATAGTAGAAACACCGAAGTATAGCCTCTTTTAGCACATCCCATCCTGGTACATATATGGGACTTAAAAAATACTGGTGTAAATGGCTTAGGAATTATTCACGTTGCAATGCACATAGATTTAGAACAAGATTTTCAGCTGACAGCTGGCCACTATTTTCATGTTATTATCCTCAACCTGCCACTCCATTCAACATCCTACGTGCATGAGTACACGTCTCACAAGACTGCACCCCAAACACATGTGCACATACGTGTGAAAGGGGACCGATCACAAAGCTGTAGCCTTGTCCCAAATCCTGGTCTTTTTGCGTTAAGAGAAAACAGCCCACTGGGATTGATTTAACTGAGCCAGATTTAAAACAAACAGATATTTATCTACTCCCTGGTTAAAAATTACTACATATCTATCCCCTTTTGTAAACTACTTTGTATGACTCTTAGTATGAACAAAAGATATATATTTTTTAATTCTTGTTAATTATAAACTGTAATAGTAATTGTTACCACATAAAATAAAATTTGAGTTGGGTGAAGGAGATATATTATTACTTCTTCCCAGGGTTTAGGAGAGAGTATGTGATTTTGTTTGTTTATTTACTCTGAAATGGATTCTCACTGGGGGTGATCTTGTCCCCTCTTCTCCCAGGGGACATTGGACAATGTCAGGGCATTTTTTACTGTCACTCCTAGGGTGACAGACACTAGTTTTCTCTGAGCCTTAGTTTCCTCTTCATGCCAATACCTGCCTTCTGGAGCTGGCCTCAGGAGTTAGTGAGTCTATCTGACACACCAGCACTTATATGCACGTGGAAGTTCACTAAAATCCTGCTCTACTGCTCCAGTGCCTGCCACATCAGCCAGGAGAGCTCACAAGAAACATTTTTTTGGAAATAAGACATTTGTGAACCAGTGGGAGTATAAATACTTCCAACATGAGATAAAGCAGAACTTGAGTCCTAACTACATTGTCCAGCAGAATTTCAGCAGCCAAGACGGTGAGAGAAAAGAAAGCAGAAAGGATTCAAATGGAAACTTTAAGCTGCAGAATAAGATTAAATAAGAATACTGACACAAATTCCTTTTGAAAAGAGGATTAATTTAAAGTTTATCATATTCAATAAGGATAGTCATAAATTGAGGGGATTGATTTGTCTTCTGAATTTTTTGCAGAACATTTTTCAATCTTTGATTTAAATCAGAACAAGTTTGCATTATTATTATTATTTCTTTTAGCTTTTTTAATTATAAAAGTGTTTACTGCCATGAAGTTAGAAAATACAGGAAATACAAAGAAGAACAACAAACATGCCCCAAACCAGCAACTGCTTATTTCTTCTTTTATTCCACAACTATATATAAAGTACTTGCTGAATACCAGGGACTGTACTTGAAGCTAGACAACCCTCGTTGACAAAGTGGCCTTGTTGAGACTTTTTAGAGCTTCTAGTTGAGTGGCTAAATCTTTATGTGTTTCAATATTTTATTATCTGTGTCCTTAATGACTATGTGATAGCAAAGGATAAGAGCGAATAGACACTGGATTCTTACTGTGTGTTGGATTCTGTTTTAGGTGGTTAATATCATGTATATTAACTCTTAATTCCTCCACCACTTTGAGGGAGGAGCTGTTATTCCCACTTGACAGATTGGGAAACTGAGCTATAAAGAGGACAAGCAACTTGCTGAAGGTCCCAGAATCAATAAACACAGTCTTGATTAAAATTCACACAGCCTGGCTCCATAGCCTGACTTTATTTATTGCTAACTTGTAGTGCCTCTCATAATATTATAAAATTGAGATCATACTTGGTAGACAGTTTTGATTCTTGTGTTTGCATTGACCATGAACACATGAGCACCCTCCTCTAACATGCAAACACTATGTATTATTTCTTACCTCCAAAAGAAGTAGAACTTTAATTTAGTCATTTGTTTAAGAGGATCACAATGAAATAAGCATACATAGAAATGTGATAAGCATTTAAGTGCTACAGAGATCATAAAGCATTCTTAGTGCTTATAATACTTTTTTTTTAATCCTATAATTTTAAGAGGAGTTAAGCTGGACAAATTACTTTGGCATATTAGGCACTTTGTAGAAAAACAAACCCAACTTAGATAAAGATAATGAGTAGTTGATGCTGACAACTGTTCTGGATATTAATTGTGACCTGGAATTGTGTTGGAAGAGACAGTATTATAGGTGGTATGAGACTCAAGTTGCTGTGAAGTGCTTTTCATACCATGTGTTAAGACCATGATTTTATGTAGGTTCAGTTTAAATCAGGGGTATCCAACCTTTTGGCTTCCCTGGGCCATATTGGAAGAAGAATTGTCTTAGGCCACACATAAAATATACTAACACAATAGCTGATGAGCTAAAAAAAAAAAAAAAAAAAAAAAAATTTCCCCCAAATCTTACAATGTTTTAAGAAAATTTATGAATTTGTGTTGGGCCGCATTCAAAGCCATCCTGAGCCATGCAGGCTGCAGGTTAGACAAGCTTGGTTTAGACAGAAGATCCTAAGACCATGTTATGTCAGATGAGGTCTGTTTGTACAGGATCTCCTACTGCTCTTCGTGGCGAGCAGGTGGGATGTTCTCTGTGTGTATCTGAAGGTATTTGTGAGTTGTAGCTCTGTGTACCAGCAACATAATGTCTGCAGGCAAGAATGGTACAAGTTCATCCGGAAACTGTCTAATTGTTACCAATCAATGTCACCCCATTAAATTTAACAATAAAAAAAATAAAAAGTAAAAAAAAAAAGGATGGTACAAGTTTATGAGCTGTAAAAAGATAAATAGAAATTGAAAAACTCATGACATGGGAAGCATTTGAATGGGAGGGGTACTTAGTGGGAAGCATGGACTTGTGAGTCAGGCAGCCATAGACTGGGATCCCAATATACCTGCTTATTCTCTATATGACCCTGGGCAAGGTGCTTGGCTTCTCTGAGCCTTAGTCTCCTGCCTTCGGGAGTTGTCCTCAGGAATGAGTCTGTTTACACAAAACATCTGGCATTGTGCCCACCACTTGGTAGAGGATTTGTTCATGGTCACTGTTATTATTGGCTATTAAAAATATTTCAATCTTCTTTTACAATACCTAGCCGGATAACATAGTGCTTAAAAATGCACATGAAAGTGAGACTGTGGGTTCCACTCCTGGCTTTACTATTTCCTAGCTATGTGGCATTAGGCAAGTTACTTATGTGGTATATACTCCCTGTGCTTCAGTTTGCTTTCAATTTGCCTTTTCTAAAACTAAATAGTTATAATACCTGCACCAGGTATGTCTAACCTGTGGCTCAGGATGGCTTTGAGTGAGACCC
Organism: Craseonycteris thonglongyai; assembly: GCA_004027555.1. Lineage (NCBI taxonomy): Eukaryota > Metazoa > Chordata > Mammalia > Chiroptera > Craseonycteridae > Craseonycteris > Craseonycteris thonglongyai. The sequence continues at coordinate 27,045 of PVKE010004947.1, read as the reverse complement.
AACACAAATTCTTAAAACATTATGAGATTTTTTTGCAATTTTTTTTTTTTTGTAGCTCATCTGCTATCATTACTTAGTGTTAGTGTATTTTTATGTGTGGCCCAAGACAATTTTTCTTCCAATGTGGCCCAGGAAAGCCAAAATGTTGGATATTGCTGATCTACATCTTAGGGTAGTTGAGCATTAAATAAATTAATAATATTACACATAAAACCCTCAGAACAGTCTGATATATAGTGAGTAATATGTGAATGTTTGCTATTATTATCATTATTTTGGTCATTAGCTCAAAAGAAGATAAAAATATTACATCTTAGAAAGTAGATATCTTTGAACATTTCCTCAGACAGTACAACTTTTTCTTACCATTTGATGGATAATTTGTAGAGTTTATTCCAGTGCATATTAAAACAGGAATCTGGGGAAGCCGGGATGGCTCAGTGGGTTAAGCGCTCACTTTGAATCCCCGGGGACCGAGGATCGAATCCCGGCCCTGGCCTGTGCGAACCCATGTGCTGAACTGGGGAGTTCCCCCAGCTCAGTTCTCTCTGTCTCTGTATCTGTCTCTCTCTCTCTCTCTCTCTCTCTCTCTCTCTCTCTCTCTCTGTCAAAAACAATTTAAAAAAAACCCCAAAAAACAGGAATCTTAATTTGGGCAATTGCATTATCTGAAATGTCCTTTTCCTTCTCCAGATTATTCCGAGCTGGGAGAGCTTCCCCCGCGGTCTCCTTTGGAACCAGTTTGTGAAGATGGACCCTTTGGCCCTGTACCAGAGGAAAAGAAAAGGACATCTCACGAGCTTCGAGAACTGTGGCAAAAGGCGATTCTACAACAGATACTCCTCCTCAGAATGGAGAAGGAAAATCAGAAGCTGCAAGGTTGGTTTGCCAGGTTTTATACTGAACAGGCCTGGTGATCTTAATTTATCTTGGCTCTGAAGTGAACCACATCAGACTTAAGTGTGTTATCTTTAAAAGAAAGCCAGATTATTAAAGTGTTTACTTAGACATACCTACATATATGTCCAGTACACTCTCAGTTCACCAGCACCCATGCTGAAGAAATGTGGTATTATATCTTCAATTGTTTTGCTGGTTGCTTGAGAGTGCCAGTTGTTTGAGTTCCAGTTAACGGAGAATCTACTCTCTATATAAAAATATTTGTTTACTTTTTCAAAGTAAAGTTAATACTACTTCTGGAGATCTAATGACCTCACCATCTATAATAATTATTCCTATGTGGTCATTTCTAGCATAATGTCTAGAACTTCTGAGAGACAACCTTCAAATGTGGGAGCTTTAACCTTCTGAAAAGTGGTTTTTGTTTTGTTTTCTCTCTCTCCTTCCTTACTTTGTTCTCAGCCATAGCCTCTCCCTGAGAGTTATGCATGAACCAGCACTACATAAATCATTAAACCTCAGTGTATGTGCATTTTTAGTGAGTTGCAAGTAACCTGAACACTTCAACATTAGCTGAGTTGTACAAACACCTGGACTGATATTAAAGTGTTTTATGTAGATGGACTCAATCCTGAGGGCAACTCTAGAAGGCAGGTATTAGCCCTAAGCGGAAACTAAGGCTCAGAGAAGCCAAACAACTTACCCAGGGTCATGTGAGTATCAAAATAAGATGTGAACTTTGAAAGTTTAGATTTTGTTCATTTCCTGTTTCCACGGTATCACTGAAGCAATAAATATTTTCAAAGTAGGTAAGAAGCTAAATGCATGTACCCTGGGTGGTATAATGGAAAAAACATGGGTCTTGGAGTGTAGAGAGCTGCCTGACTATGAAGTAATGAGGATTTTTATCAGGAAGTCTGGACAGGTAGATAGTTCAGTCATGCTATCACTGCTCAAAGAAATTTTGGAGAGTACAGCGTTTCCTCCCGGCCTCCACTCCCCCCCCCCCACCCCCCACCTTACCTGTGGTTTTGCTTTGTGGGCTTTCACTTACCCCTGCTTAACTGTGGTCTGGAAATATTAAATGGAAAATTCCAGAAACAAACAATTCATAAATTTTAAATAGTGTGCTATTCTGAGTATGGGGATGAAATTTCAAGCTGTCCCATTCCATCCTGCCCGGTATGTAAAACCTTTGTCCAGTGTGTGCTCCTTGTATCTGCTACCTGCTCATGAGTCACTTAGTAGCTGTCTTGGTTATCAGATCACTGATAATTGTCATGGTGCTTGTATTCAAAAAACCCTTATTTTACTTAATGATAGCCCCAAAGAGCAAGAGCAGTGATGCTGTTAATTTGGATAGGCCAGAGAGAAGCCATCAAGTGCTTTCTTTAAGTGAAAAGGTATACAAGGAAAAAACATAGTGTATTGTGTTTTTTCGTGTATAAGATGCCTCTATGTGTAAGATGACCCCTACTTTTCTAATCCAACATTAAGAAATCAATACACGGGTTACTCCTGTGTATAGATGACCCCCAGTTTTTGTTCTAACAATTTTAGACAAAAGCATCTTACACATGGAAAAATACAGTGTATACGGTTTGGTACTGTCCATGGTTTCAGACATCCAATGGGGTGTTGGCACATATCCCCTGTGGATAAGAGGGGACTACTGTACATTTCATTGAACTTCCTCCTTGATTGTCAGTCTTCATCTTTTAATAATGATGTTGCTGTTTGTATAGAGCTGAAAGTCATTAAGACACTAAATCTGATGAATAAGGTTCATTGTCCAGATAAGTATATTATCTTTGACCAAAAACAAGAAGTGAAATATAGTATACTGGGGAAGCCAGGACGGCTCAGTAGGTTAAGTGCTTGCTTTGTAGCCCCGGGGACTGAGGATTGAATCCTGGCCCCAGCCTGTGCACACCCATATTCTGAACTGGGGTGTGCTTCCCATGCGGAGGCCCCGGCCTGGTTCCCGCCCTGCATGGCCCCCACCCACCTGTGCAGAACGAAACCATGTCGAAAACTGATGATGTACAACTATGGAGACTGCTCTGGGCCCTCCTCTCTCTCTCTCTCTCTCTCTCTCTCTCTCTCTCTCTCTCTCTCTCTCTGTCAAAAACAATAAAATAAATCTTAAAAAAGAAATATAAAGTACTAAGACCTTCGCCCATGAAAGTAGCCCAACAATTTAAGAGGCTGCTTATGGATGTAGACGCAGTACTGAAGCTGAGAGCCATGGGTCATCCCATGAGGGTGCTGTGGGCGGGGTGCTGCAGTGAGGGCTAAGTATTCTCCCAGGTCTATGTTTCTATCATTTTCTTGTGTGTTCCTGAAAGTAATTCTATTAGCAGATGTCTAAGAGGTTTGATAGTGATGGCAACACTGAGTGTGTCATCAGCTAAATGACTGCATAGCATTTACATTCATGTGTATGTTGGTTGAGATTTTTGTTGAAAAGCAAAAAGGCAACTGGTATGTTCATCATGTACGTCATAAACCTCGATTCTTATCCTGGCCACAGAAAATCAGGAAATAGCTGTAAAATGGGAATGATGCTGGCTGGCCTCTTGGGAAGAATCATGACTGTAATCGATGAGATCAGTATGCCACAAAAGCAAAGCTTTTGTAAAACTGTGTAAATGCTGACTAATCAGACTAGAATGAATAGGGACTTTTTTTGGTTACCTGGAACACCTTCCCAGATGTTGCATAAGTTTCCTGGCCCTTCCCAGCATCTTTCTACTGCTTCCTCATTTCATCCGGCAGTGTTCAGTCCTGTGTGGACCTTAACTTTTTACTGTTTGCATTCATTTCTCTTCTTAGCTCTATAAAGCTCAGCACATGCTTACCTTTGTGGTGAACGCACAATAAACTTGCTAATTATAATTTAGAAAGCATTGTGGCAGTGTGTACAGAACCTGTATTGCTGAGAAAAGTAATCATCAATAAGAGCTTGATTATGAATGCTCTAAAAATATTTAATAAGGTGTACTGGAATGGGATGAGGGACAGAACTTTCTCATTAAATACAGAAGCAAAATTCGATAAGAACTAATGAGGGAGTATACTGTGTGTGAGAAGTAGTCATTGTATTGCTTTTATTTTTTTCAATTGCTTTAAAAAGAAAGTTAAATGTATCTGAGTGTAGCTTTTGAAATTGATCAGAAGTTCAGGGTAATGGCATGATCTTTGGGAAAAAAATTAACAAAACATGCATGAGCAGGTTTTTCCTATGGTTACGCCGTTTCTGGCTTTTGTAATGACTTTTTTTTTTTTTTT
>PVKE010004947.1:0-22754 GCA_004027555.1 Craseonycteris thonglongyai | reverse complement strand
TCACCATTGCAGACAGTTGGAAGCTGAATTGTAATATTTCCAAAGTTACACAGTTAATTTTTTTTGTGTGGTATTGGGACTAAAATGCACCACCTCTCTCCCAAGCCAGCAGTCTTCCGCTGTACCCCTCTGCAAAGCCATTTTTCCTTATTATAAATGAAGACATAAGCAGCCTAATGCAACACAGCAGGGTGTGATTGAACACAGGCTTGATTTTTGGTCAGCAAGTTATTGCTTGTTGGACTGACTCAGAATTAAGCATTTTGTGTTTAAGATTTAAATGTTGATATTACATCTACATAACAATGTGCTAACACATTGAATTTTGGAATTTATAATTGAATTGCAGTTGACGATATTAAAACAAAAAAGGTTTTTTCCTCGGTTCAAAAAATATTACACGTTGATTGTAAAAAACTGAAAAATGGGTGCAGCTTTTCTAAAATCTCAACAGGCTTGGGGGGTCACCTAATTACTGAGGCTTCCAGCCCCTTAGTCTTCCCTATTTAAGCTTTCTAGAGACGGTGGCAGTTGAAAGAGCATTTTATCTGTAATGGCAGTTTGCTAACAGAGTGGCATTGAGGCCTGGCAGCTATAGCCCCCCTTATTCAGTGGACATAAATGTGGCATGAACATTAGTCCAAAGTCCAGGTTAACTGTTACGTCCATGTTAAAAGATAAGAAATGTTTCGGATGGCCCTTTTGCCAAGTTACTTCTGATCTCCTGCAGTCCTGGTTTGCCCCGAGGCCCAGACACTAACTTACAAACATGAGACTATAGGCCCTTACTTACTATTTTAAACAGTTTGGGCTTCTAGCTGAAGTCCTTGTCTTGGAGCCTTGGCATTTGTCACAGGCCTGCACCATCTCCCTTGGTTGATAGAGCATTTGGGGGGGACACCTCTTTGGGTCAGCAGTGCTGTCAGGATACAGGGACAGCAGGACATCGCTGGGGCCAACAGTGAACTGCACGGATTAAGCCGTTTCAGCTGAGTCTTTGAGCCAGAGGGTTCTGTTCTGATGACTTCAGAGCAAGTCTCTCATGTTACTTGCTGGGCTCTTTAGTGTAGCCAGACACTCTCACAGCGGAGGTCACAGCAGAGGTCGCTGACTCTGAGGGCCTGGGTCTGCTTGCAGTCACCATTCAGCAAAGCTAGTCCTGAACCCGATTTTCCACAAGGCTTAGTTCAACTCTAATGACATCTACTGTGTATCTTCATAGTCAAAAAAAATCTGGGGGAAGCCAGAATGGCTCAGCGGGTTAAGCACTCATTTTGCAGCCCCGGGACCAAGATAGAATCCTGGCCCTGGCCCATGTGGACCCATACGCTGAACTGAGGTGTGCTTCCCATGTGGGAGGCCTCCAGTATGGTTCTTGGCCCCCCGGTTTGGCCCCTGGCTTGAGGGGCGTGCCTCCCATGCAGGAGGTCCCTAGCCCAGTTCTAGCCCTGTGTGGCCCCCGCCCACCTGTGTGGAAGGAAACCATGTGGAAAACTGATGATGCACAACTATGAAGACTGCTCTGGGCCCTCCCCCTGCTCTCTGTCTGTCTCTGTCAAAAATAATAAAATAAATCTTTTTTTAAAAATCTGGGGTTGACATTTTTTTTTTTTTATTTAAACGCTACAGATGTAGGGAGCTGTTTAGCAAGAACTTGAAAACGAATTCTTCAAAGTAGGAAGGAAAGGAATTAAAATGGTAGAGGAAAAGTCACAGAAGAGAGCCAGCAGTAGGCCTGGAGTCACTTGTGTGCTCACCAACTAGTCGGTAACCTTGGGAAAAGCCTGTGCTGGCTCTGAAGTTCAGTTACTGTGTCCATGAAAGGAGAGGCTGGGTGAGGGATCTCTGCAGTCCTTTTTGAAGATGCCATCTTTTGATGTATTTGAACTTGAAGGCGGTAATTGGATCAGGTAGTTAAGTGCAGAATCTGTACAGCAGATGAATAAGTTCTGACCATCAGGGTAGCATTATCCATATCAACTGTTAGCATTTGCTCAGTTTCTACAATGAAAAAAGAAACTATTTCGTGCTTATCAGCACTTAGTTTGTAAAGCAGCATTTTGTATTATACCTTCCATTGTTTGTCTTTATATTTTTGAGAATTTGTGGAGCACTTGCTAATTAGACAGTTTGTAAATGCTTAGTATATGTCATCTCCTTTAATCCTCACAAGACCAACTCAATGAAATAAATATAATTCTCATTTTATTTATTTTATTTTTTTATTGTTTGAGAGAAAGAGAGAGAAGGGGGCGGCAGAGCAGTCTCCATAGTTGTACATCATTAGTTGTGACATAGTTTCATTCCACACAGGTGGATGTGGGGCGATGTGGGGCAGGAACTGAACTGGGGGCCTCCCGCATGGGAGTCAAGAACCTTTGCTGCTATCTCAGCAGTTACCAGTTGTGCGACACTTCAGCATATGGGTTTGCATGGGCTGGGGCTGGGATTTGATCCTCGGACCTCACTGTTGCAAGACAAGGGCTATCCCAACATCCCCTCATTTTTTAAATAATAGGAACTGAGGTTCTGGGATGTAGTGGTTTAAAGCCAGAGGGTTTCAGATTCTACTGCCAACACTTCCTATTTCTGTGGCCTTGGGCAAGGAACCTGTCCAGCCTATGCCTCCTCCTGAATAAAGTGGGGGTGGGGAGAGTATAGGGGGTGGGGGCAGTTATGAGATGTGTGCACTGACTTATCAATGTCTGTAGTTTATAGAACTAAAAACAACTTCATGCCCATAAATTTAACAACTTAAATGAAACAGACAAATTTGAAAGATGCAATTTACCAAAAACTGAAATGAGAAGAAAAAGAGGATCTGAATGGGACTTTGGTGGGGCTACTCAGCCTCTGGTGCCTCTGAGTGACATTAAGACTGAAAGTTACCAAATATAAAGTACTTAAGACACATTTTTATTTATTACTGCTTATTTATTACTGTTAAAAGCAGGCGAGTTTATCAGCTCTGCATAAGTTTGTGTGTTGGCTTATATATAACTATGTACCCTGCTTGTTCTCCTTATAAACTCACAGTCTTGACTTCAAATGTGATGGAATGGATTTGGAGGCTGAGAACATTACAACTGTCTAAGGAGGATTTAGTGATTTTAGGTGGGAGTGAGAGTGTCCACTTTAATCCTTCTTAGAATTGTCAATGGTAAATTTTCCTTCATTGACCCCCCACCCCCCAGTTTGGTAATTTATGCGTGATTCTTCTTAATGCAGCTTTAAGCTGAGTAAGGTTGGTGGGAAATGATAGCTATCTTCGTATATGTGTGAAGATGTCATGTGGAAAGGGTGGACTTATTCTGTTTACCTTTGGGAAGCAGAAACATGACTAATGGTAGAAGCTACCTAAAGGAGGCTTGGCTCTAAATGGGAAAGATCCATCCTTGGAGAACCTGTCCTTATTTAGATGAAAAAATTTTGTTGCACTCTAACTATGCCACACACTGGAATTTAAACATATAGCCCCTGCCCTTGAGATGTTTATGGTTTGATAGGGTAGCCCTGGAGACGGATAGAATTGAACAGGTATGGGATATATTGTAGCAGTAGAACCAAAAGGACCCATTGTGGGTGAGGGGGCGTGAGAAATTGAGTACACCCCCTAGGTGTGTAGCTTCCTCCAGAGCAAGGAAAATGGGAGTGGGGTGGGAACAGCAACATGGGTCTGGACCTGCCAAACTGGCTGCAGCCACTGGACTCTCAGGAGTGAGGATGAGCAGGTGGCCACGTTGTGAAATAGAAGGCACACCGGAGTGGTGCTCACTAACATTGCTCTTAAATGGTCTGTTCTAGCCTCTGAAAATGATTTGCTGAACAAGCGCCTGAAGCTTGATTATGAAGAAATCACTCCTTGTCTTAAAGAAGTAACCACAGTGTGGGAAAAGATGCTTAGCACTCCAGGAAGATCCAAGATTAAGTTTGACATGGAAAAAATGCATTCAGCTGTTGGGCAAGGTAAGCCTTAATGGGAGTCAGTCCAGCCAACCTCACCTCTCACTCATGCCTGGGGGGAAGTCTGAAATAAAAAAAATAAACATTAAATCCAATCTTAGCGGCCTCCTCTTTCCTATTTATCATGCCTTCACTTAATCAGGTATCTCTCAGTTACTTAATGTGTTTCATCACCTTCATGAGTCCTCTTAACTAAACCAATTAAAATGCCCAGAAGACTGGGAAACAGGAAGAAGATGGAGGAAAACCCAGTGGCTTATGTAAGCCTACAAACTGGCAATGATCTGATTATACATCCAGAGTTAAATAGTAAACCAGAAAGTAATTGCATGGCTTTTTTGGGAGCCAACGTGGAGTGTTGGGCACAGACTTCAGACAGGTTGTCCCAGATTTAAATCCCATCCCCTACCAATGTGCAGTGTGATCTTAGGCAAATGACTTACCTTCTCTGAGCCCCACTTTCCACATGTGTAAGATGTGGGTGATGACAATGGTTGTTTCGAGGCATAAATGTGCTCCTACCCAGCTGCACACTGCATATGTCTGCTCTATGAAAGGCCTGGGAGAGTGGGAAGTATTTGCCTTTTTTTTTTTTTTAAAGCGTGGTCTGTTGACCATGTGCCAGTTCAAACTGTTACTGGCCCAAGCTAAGTACAGAGCTTGAGACTAAACATTTAGAAACTTTTCCAGCAATTTGATAGAGTGACTCTATTTTTCTTTTTTTAAGACAGACTTGTATTTTGTCAGTCTTTTTTTCTCCTTTCATTTTTCTAGCAGTTCATTTTTACTGTATTTTATGAAGCTATCAGTCTGTAGTAGATTGGAAAATTTTTAAAGAAAAAGAAAAAGCTGGTGCTTCATCACAGTTTGAGAAGCACCCATTTTAGAGCTTAACTTTGATGATTATTAGTGTTCAAGTATAACAACCCCTTTAAAATATATATTAATGTCTGCTGGCAAGATTGGAAGCTTTTTGAGTCTAATGTAATTCCAGTGCTGCTGAGTTCTATCCAATCTAGTCATGAATACCCAAGTGTTTAGAGGAAGGGTTGCAAATATGTATATAAATCTTAAGGTTTTTTCCTGACTTTATTAGCTATTCAATGGAAGAAGTTACACATGCATCATTCATCCCTAAGAGTAAATGAAGCAAAGTGTTTTTTCCCTCCTCTAGTCAATTAGTCATTATTTAACCTCTGAGTTTGACAGCATCAATTTTAGTGATCTATAGTAATGGCTAGTTGTGACTTTCCCCTTTCTGTGGATAAGGAAACTTGGACTGGGAGCAGCTGAATAATGGGCCCAGGGCCTCAGAGAGGGTCTCATAGCCTAGCTCTAGGCACCGTATAGCACTGCTTGCAGTTGATGCATGTCTTGGCATTATTGCTCTCAGAACCCATAAAGGTGGCGCGTGATACATTCCAAATTGGCCAGGGCTTCCTGTGTGATCTTCGGCAGGTGTTTTTACCTTTCTGGGCTCTGGCCTCCTGGCTGTTAGAATGAGAGGCATGGACCAAGCAGAGGATCTCAGAGCTCCCTCCCAGTTCTCACATTCTTTGTACCCATAGTAGTTGCCGGAGGCTTACCATTGCACCACGTGGCCCCAGGTTGCTGTTTTGAAAAAGGAGAAAGCGGAGGAAAGAATGAGTGCATTATTTTCCTTTCCACTGTTGACTACACAATAGTCTAGTGGTGGCTTTACTTCTACAAAAGGTAACTCACCTGGGCCCGTGTCAGCTGTTCTAGATATTTGAGCTTCTTAGACCTCAACACCTGGATATAGTTGCTGATTTTTGTCATGCATCTTATGATGGGGATTAATAGACATGCTCTAGGTGTCTCGAACATGTGTAGCAAAGTTAGGGCTAGATCATCGGTTCCCAAGCAGTGGCACACGTACCCCTCCAGGGGAACACACTGGGCTGTTCAGGGGTATGTGAAAAATAATCAGTAACAATATTTAACTGTATTACAAATATTATAAAATTAAATCTGTGGTTTGTACTTTTAGTGTAGTAATTTTTCTTTCCTAACATATTAACTCATTTACACTATTTTACCTTAAGATGGACACTGAACAAAAGTCTCAGTATTTAAAAACAGCTGCTTTAAAAACAAGGGTACAATTTATAGAAATGGCTTTAAAAGGGGTACACAGGTGGAAAAAGGTGGGAAACCACTGGGCAAGATGATTGAACAATTTGTATAGATGAGCCGAGACTAACCTGGATTTTCCTCATGTCTTCCCCACATCCCATATCACTTTCCATGGCAGAAACTCTGGATCTCTAACTATAAAAGGGGCTTGGTCAGTTATTCAGCTGGTTTCAACACATACGATTTAACAACGTCAAACAAATGGCCACATTCCATGCTGTAGCTCAGAATGAAAAACGAGATTAAGTAAGAACCACACCTTTGGCCTTTCAGGTAGAAGCCAAGTCACTTCTGTGCCCTTGAAAGAGAACACAGTCTCTGTGTGGGTAAGAGGACTCTTCCTAATGATCTCAAGGCCCCTACGTGAGGGAAATAAAGGGATTTATGAACTTTCCAAGTTAACACTGAATCAGAGTACCAGGATTAGGGTGTTGGCGTGGGAGAGGAAGAATGCTTCTGCGGAATTTTAAATCATCCGAAGTTTAGTTTGGGTTTAAATTATTTAATGATTTGCTTAAATGATTTTATTCATTTAATGATTAAAATATGTCAAGGTAGAAATTTATGAACTGGAGGGTACTTTTCTAGGAATGAGATTGCAAGGAGGCTGCCTGAGTAGTTGACAGAATGGGCCAGATGCAAACTCTGCTTACCTTTGACCCAACAATGCCATGTATAGACACCTATTCTAGAAATAAACCAGTCAAAAATGTACTGCAGCAGGAAGAATGCTTACTGGTGGTGTTCAATAGCCAAAAAAACAAAACAGACCCGAAATTCCCAACCATGTAACCACACCCAGGTCATATTCCCTGAAAATGACACAGTAGATTTGTATTTACTGATGTAAAAGATGAGTTGTTATGTGAAAGGAAAAAGTACAGAATGGTCTCATGTGCAGTTGTGTATTCCTGTGTGCGGATCTGTAGGAAAATATCCATGACGTGTCCGAAGAGGTCTGAGTAATAGGCAGGATGGCCATACATCTGGTTTGCCTGGCATAGCCCCGATTCACATTTCATTCCAGTAAAATAATTAATAGCCTTCCTCCCCTTCGCTTTCCAAAGCTTCCTGCTTTGGAAAGTGAATCATATGTTCACTCTAGTTATGGGGGGTGGGGGGTTCATTTTTTTTAAACCTTTTGCATTCTCAGAATTTTTTTATTATTACTTGAAGTAATACGTTTTTATTACTCTAAAGTCATAAAAATAAGAAAGGCGTTTACATTGGGGGTGGATGGGGGGACCTCTTGTCCACCCAGAACCTTGCCTGCGGGCCCTGGGTGGACCTCCGCCTGGTTTCCCTCTTGAGTTAGGAATGGAAGCAAACCAAGCATTCTTAGCAAATACATTGGCTTCGATTTGCGTGACCCTTTGTTTTTAAATCCACATCTCCGCTTTCTCTTAAATACCAGCATATCTGGTACTGTCCAGTGACACAGCCAGTATTCTTTTCTTCCAAAAAATAAAGGTCTGATAAGATAATAGGAATGATTAGTAATAAGAGGAAATCAGTCATCTTATAACTTAGGAAAATTTCCCAGTTTGAAAAAAATTGTGTTTGTGAAAAGCCCCACTATAAATCACTTAACATGCTTACTGTTTATTATGCCACATTTACTTCTCATACGGTTTGAAGTATTAAAGTCTAGCCTGTGTGTGTGTGTGTGTGTGTGTGTGTGTGTGTGTGCACGCACACACCTAGGATATATCTCTGAGCGGGAATAGTAGAGAGGGAGAGAATCAATAGAATAATATAAAAAGGTAGATATCAGGATGTAGTTGTTTTCTGTTGCTGCCATAACAAATTAGCACAAATGAGTGGCTGAAATGACAAAAAATGTTCTCTCATGGTTCCGGAGGCCAATCGTTTGAAGTCAGGATGATAGCAGGGCTACACTTGCCTCTTCCAGCTGCTGGTGGCCAACATTTCTTGACTTAGAGCTGGGCCACCCCAGTCTCTACCTCCATGGCCACATGGTCTCCTCCTCTTGTCTCCTCTGTGTCATTTGTCATTGGATAGGGAGCCCACCTGAATAATCCAGGGTGATGATCTCATTTCAAGATCTTACATAGATCTTCAAATAAGTTAACGTTCACAGGTTCTGGGGATAAGGGTGTAGCATATCTTTATGGAAGCCACCGTTCAACCCAGTACACAGGTCATCAGACTTAATGCTGAGACAAACATCACGAGAAAGTATAGGATGTGATCACAGTTGAGTGAGGCCTGTATTTCTCCCACAGGTTAACTGTTTTTGTCTGTTTGTTTGTACAATTGGTGTGTGTAAGAGAAAACCAAATCACTTATTACACCTTAAGTATTTCCAAGAGATGACTGAATGATTGTTTTGAAATCATTCCTTGGGGATCGAGTAATAGATTGACTACTATCAGGTTCGGATCCACAAATGGTTAGTGTATTATTCATTTCTGGGTAGGAACATAAAATATTTTTTCCCCAGCACCCATCTGAGCTGCGCCTTGTCTGGCAGTTCTGACAGGGAGGATGTCAATAGAAAATGGCAGTCACTTTCCCAGAGCAATCTTGGGCCAGGGGCCTACTCTGGCTGGTCCCTGATATCTTGAGGGTAATTGTAATAGTGCCCTGAGCAGGTTGTGAGGGTGAGGTAGTGCTCAGAGTGGTGACAGCACCTAGTAACCTCACAGTAAATGGTAGCTGCTACCAGCAGTGCCAAGAGGAGACACTTCTGTTCAAAGATGGCCAGTGGGAAACTGGGAAAGCAGCCTTCCTGGGGAGGCTCTCTGGATGGCAGGGAAGTGAACAAAGCAGTCATGTTGTTTTCAAAGTGGAGGCAAGATCAGTCCTTGGTTCAGAGGTTCTTTTTCTCTCGAAAGCACTCCGGTCAGAGATGAGAAAGATTCTGCGTCTTAACTCTGCAGTCTTCTTTCCATCCCCATTTCTACACTTGGGCCTTGAGAAAGCTGAATGGTCAACCAAAGAATTTTGAATCAAAACTGTCACTTTTTCTAAAAAGGTTTGACCTAAATAACATCATTGACTTTAAGAGAAGTTTTCTTAGAGACAAATTTATTAAAATCACATTGGGTGTTCAAAGTAATCATATTTAACACATTAGGAGTCTCTTGGATAATTTCTCTTGCCTTCAGCTCTCTGTTGAATGCTTACCACGGCAGGTGTATGCAGACTATTCCCTGTCCATTCTCTGGTCCCTTCCTCCAGCCCAGTCTTGCAGAAAGATAGCTGTATTCTAGAATCCCAACTTCAGTTAGACTAGTCCCTCCTCAGCTCCGTGGTCCCCTAGAGCTACCAAATAAAATGCAGGTGTCCTGCCCTCAATTTTTCTCTAATGAAACCCTCGCAGTCTGACCGCCCCCTGCTCCCTCCCCCCATGCACCCTGGGCCTAAGACCACAGAAGCATTCACAGTTCCCTTCCTTTGACTTTTCTCCTCTTCTTTTCCTCCCACTCCTAAGTTCTGGCACGAGAGGAGGAGTCTATGAAATCTTGATCTCCTTCTCTGAGCTCACCTCACTTTAATTAAATCCCTTTTATGCGATGACAGTCTGCATTGTAGTGTTACATGCTCGGTCTTCTTTCCTTACGATATCACTATTTGGCACCAGCGAGGGGCTCATGTCATTCATCAGTCTATCCCTGGCAGACTCTAGCATGATCTGAACATAATATATATTTTTGTTATTAAGTTGTGTTCTGTGCATAAAGTCTTTTTCTATATTCTCTACCACCCCTCCCTCCTTCTGAAGGTGTGCCTCGTCATCACCGTGGTGAAATCTGGACGTTCCTCGCAGAACAATACCACCTCAGACACCAGTTTCCCAGTAAACAGCAGCCAAAGGACACACCATACAAAGAACTCTTAAAACAGCTCACCTCCCAACAGCATGCGATTCTTATCGACCTCGGTAAGCCTGCAAATCAATTTGACATGAAAATGGACGTTTCACTCACTAGAAAAATCTGGAGAGGCTGTCCGAGTTATTTAGTGATCTGCCTTCAGGTTTAGCAATCACAGTTGGCCACTGAGACTTTCAATTAAAAAACCCCCAGAGTAATCACAAGTGTCTTCTCCCAGAAGATAGATAAAAAAATCTCTCTCCCTCCTCACTGGGCAGCTTGTTAACTCGGCAAGCGTGAAAGGTGGTAGCTGGGACCAGGGTTCAGGTCAGTAATTGAGATATTGATAGGTTTTCCAGTCAACCGGAGGAACATGCTGGAAATCGTAAGTGTCAGGACTGAGGTGTGGCTTAATTACAGGAGCAGCTCCCTAGTTTTTACTGCTTTGAAATAGGATTTATTAGAAAAAAGTGTAGAAAGCACTGTGTATGGGCCCTGGGCAGTTTTATTGTGGAAAGGGGTAGGCATCTCGTCTCCTTAGCGGTTTTAAAAACCCTCGGATGGAAACAGTGCATTGGATACATTTGCTGTTGCCACAGTGAAGAACAGAGGAGTTAGGATGGAATGAGGCCGTACAGAGAGCCTCTGACCTGTGGGCAGCCACCTGTGGGTGGAGGCGGGGTGTGTCCTCTCAGCTCCTGGCACCACTGCGGGTGGCCGGGATCCCTGGTGCCCTCTGTCCCCATGTGAAGGTGACCCTGCTTCCAGAATATTCATCTTGGCTGCTGTTGCCACTTCTGTACTGCATGCCCCGCGGTGGCCTGACTTTAGATTCAGTCTCTCTGCCTGAAGATTAGCCATCAGGGCGGTAGCACATTTCCCAGCGTCTGAGGTGGGAGTTGGGTCAGGCAGTCTGGAGTCTTTTCTGTCCAGCCAGACAGCAAATCGTAAGGGCTAATCTCATTAATGATGTTCTTTTGGTCTAAGCTCAGATGTCATCTCTGAGGAGCTGTCCCTGATGTGGCCTTTTCTCTCACCTCCAGGTGGGATTAGGTGCCCCTGCTAAGCTGACTGTCCCACCCCCATATTCCCCTCCCCGCCATGAAACTTGTCTTATTTATTATTATTACAACTGTCCTTATTGTTTAAAGCTAATGCTTAACTTCACTTTATGCCAAACGTTGTGTGAAGTTACTTAAACGACTTTCTTTAAGCCTCACGACACAGTTAGGTGGATATTGTTCTAACCCTGCCTAGAGCTGAGAAAATTGAAACACAGAGAGGTGAAGTAACTTGCTCAGAGTGACACAGCCCATGTGCTATTGAGGGGTGTGACCCCAGGGCCCATGCTCTGTACCCCATCCTGCCCCGTAGTTGCCTGCAGTTATGTGACAGGGGCAGCAGCTTTTTTATTTTTTTAATTGCCTTAGGATGTAGCACTCTGGTCTGGACTGGCCTGTGTATTTACCATTGTACCCGCAGCTCCTAGGGAAGAGCCTGCCACATAGTAAATGCTCAATAAATCTTAGACAATGAAGGTGAGGCACTGCATAGTACCTCAGTCTCATGTGACCCTCACCGTAGCCCTCGGATATTGGCCGTGTAATTTCTTTTAAGAAATGAGGAAATAGGCACAAGAAGGTCAGCTGGTGGCCACAGTTGCACTATTGACTGGCAGGACCTAAACCCACGGTGGCTCTTGCTGCAGTCGGGGCCCTGCGTGCCTGAGGTCCTCTGAGCCCACGCCCATGTGTTCCCATGGAAATGGCTGGCTGGGTGAGGGGTGATGCTGATGAGCCATGATTATTCCTTGGGGACGTGTGAGGGTTGGGATTGGAGCCTGTGTGGCCCACTGACCCTGAGCAAAGCAGTTTGGTGAATTGGCAATAAGCTGTGTTTTCTAATGTGATGAGTAACAGAAAAATGACCTCATGTTCCGATCATGTGAAATGAAGTGGAAAATAAACTTTAGAGTCGGAGGCTGAAAGGAAGGGCGTACAGACAATTTCTCCACGGCCCCCGGCCACCCCCTCACCCCCGCCCCCTTCCCTGGATGAGAAAAAGGAACATGGTTTCCCCTCTCGATTCAGATGTTGTCCTCTGTTAGTTTTCCTCTCCTTCTGCCACAGGCAGGATTGGACCTCTGCCTCCTGTGGATCAAACGTGATCACTTTTCTGCAGAGGGGAAGACAAAGGCTTGGTCAGCATGTGGGCCTGGGGGGACCGCTCCGCAGGGACCTGAGTGGCTACCATGGGGGTGGCCTGCCCTGCCTGCCATCCAGAGGCCCCTGCAGCCGTTCTTCTAGTGGGCACCTGGTCTGTACGTGCCAAGATTCAGCCTTGTCTCATTCATGAGCCGGGCCAAGCTGCACTACCTCCTCTCCATTCCCACCCATCTCCCACCCTCAAGGCTCTGCACCCCTAAAGGCTTGCTGCAGCCAGCCCTCCTGCACAGCGCTGGTCTCCCCTCGCCACTGCTTTTCCCGTCCTGGCCTCCATTTTGGGTGCCCTCCAGCTACCTCCCCAAGGCCTAAAAGAAGCTGTGGTTCCAATAGCTCATTTCTCAGGTAACCTCTGTGCATCTCACCAGACTTTATCCAGGGACCTACCAGGGCCAGCCTCTTCTCCCCATTGGACCGGGAAACCCTGTGTGCGAGCTCCAGGGTGCCTGCCTGCCGGGCTCCGCTCAGTCAGGTTCAGGGAGGCCTCGCCTAGCAGTTCCTCCAAACTGCCCATCGCGTCCCTCTCACCTCTCATCAAGAGGTGCCCTTTCTGTTTAGTCTACACTGTGGCTAACGCAGGGCCCAATAGAGGTGTGGAGTGCAAAGCAAAACAAATCCTATTGCAGTTTTTCTCAAAAAGTGATCCATAGCCTAGCCAGAAGAACACAATGCTTGTTGGTTGGACATCCTTTGAGTTTTCATGGATTTTTCTTTTCCTGCCTCTCGCTTTACTTTCTGAAATTAGCTGTAAGTCTTAACAGCTTTTTGCAAGATTCTTTTTCTTCCAAAGAGTAAGAATCATAGACTTTGTATCTGGGCAGTGTTTTATAGTTTGGGAAACATTCCCTAGCTCTGTCAGATTTCCACTGTATACAATTCTGTATGAAAGTGGGCACATATCATTCCACTCTAGAGGTGATAGATGAGGCTGCTTTACCCAAGGTACAAGCTACTCAGGGACAGAACATTCTAGAACCTAGCTCTTCTTAGTCTCCCTATCACGTCCCTTCTAGGACACCTGTCTTTCTGGGCTCTGCCCACTCCGCGCCAACATGGCTTTCCTCCCACGGTTAGGTGGTGTAACCACACTCAGCCAGGGGAAGGCAGCTTTGCCCAGGGCTTAGCAAATCATTCCTGAGGCCTCAGTTCAGGAACCTGCCCTGCTCATTAAGCCTGGTTTCGGCTGCATCCATTTGTGCAGCCCTCTCTTCTCTGCCTCTCCATCCTGGGTGGACAGTGTGAACTGACCAGCATCCTGTGTCCTAGCTGGACTGCCTGCTCTGCGTGTGGCCACACTAAAGGCTGCTGGTGACACTGAGCAACTAGCTGGCCACCCCCTGCAATTCATCTCATCCTTCCATCTTCTGCCACTTGAGCTGCTCCTATACAGCAGCACCATTAAGTCAGATAGCAGAGCCCGGAGCTGTTCCTGATCTTCCCCATGTCACTTACTTACCATTTGATTAATTTGCGCTTTATAGGTCGATAAGGGGGTGGCACAGTCACCCTGCAGACATTTGGTGACTCCTCTGGTGACCAGAAGCAGTATTTTTGGATGGACTTCCTGAAGCCCCCCATCCATGACTCCTACGTGGGTTTTGGTGTGCCCATGCGAGACGCAGAGGGGACGAGGCCGTCTGGAAAGTATCCAGCCATGTACTATGGAACATGGAGGTGTTTATGGTTGGGTTTTTTCTGGATAGTTCTCGTATATCCAAAGACACATTTAGGTCAAGAATCCAGTCTGGGAGCTGACATATTGAGTTGTGCTTCCACTTAACAGGTTTTAACCCAAAGACTAAAAGTGGCCTGGTGTCTGGGAAAAGATAAAAGAACTCTAATCAAAGTATTATAAAAGAGAATTTCTTTTCTCCTCGCTTTTTCGGAATCCGTAAAAGATGATGAGGAGGAGAGCTTCCCAAAGGCAGGCTGCGCTGAGAGAATTTAAGATGGCTAAATACAGACAGGCAGAGGAGGGAGTCGGCCGGCTCCCTCCTGGCTCCATCCAGTAGTTCACCTCCCTTGGCTCCGCCACAAAGAGCTGCGAGCTCTGGTAGTGGATGAGCTGCTCATTCAAAACAGATGGGGGTGCACAGCTTTCTGTGTCATCTTTGGGCTGAAGTCCTGTGTGAGAAACTAAGAGACAGCAAAGCCCCTAGAATTGGTCATGCAATAGTCTTGTGACGTAGCGCCCGTCTGCCCCGTTGGGGACTTTGCTTTATGGAGGTCACTTGAAGAAGTGTAGCTCAGGCATCTAATAAATTCTTGCACCAATCGCTACACACGCTTTTCCAAAGAGCCTGCCCTTGTCTCATATGTCGAGACCACATCATGAAATCATATTTATGTGATCATTCTAAATATGCTCTTTAACCTCAAAGTGAGAGAAGTAAATGTGGGTGATAAAAGGGTAAGGCGGGGTATGACTTCCTTTCCTTTCATAAAGGTCTGAAATCCTCCTCCATCCTTCAAGCCAGTTGGGGGTATGCTGGCAAATGTTTAACAGCTGGATCCCCCGAGCCCCTCAGATGTACCCCTGGTGCCAGCGTTTGTAGATTTCCATGGTGTCAAGACTCCCGCCTGGGGTAATTTTAAGCTACCAACTTGATTCATGTCACTGATGGCGGAACCGGGCAGAGAGGCACACAGAGCCGGAAGGAGCCGGTTTCAGGTGCCTCTAGACTCAGCTAAATGTTTCCTAAAAATAATCTGCGGATAGAAGAGCTCTCCCCCTTAATCCCCTCTCCCTCCTTCCTTCATGCTGATTCTGCCGATATCTTTTGCGCACCCAGGGAGTTGGGAGCATCTGTGTGCCTGACCCTTGGTAGCCTGGCTCTAGCATCGATTGCCACAGGGCCCTCCTCCACCTGACCTTTCCCAGGAGGTGCTTATCTGAGGACTGAGGACCGAGTGTGACAAGTCCTTGTGTGGTGCCTTTCTTCTTGTCAGCTTACGAATGAAGGTCTTGTTTGACTGAGTTTGGACTGAGGTTTGCTTTCACATAACGTACCACTTGGTAGCAAGGCTGTAGGGACACTGGCTGTAGCCACCCCTGGAGGCTACCTATGGGGCTCTCACCCCCAAACACAGAATTTGCAGGGCCTGTTGCAAAACAAAAACACAGGACCCCTTGTTCAGAAAATTAATAATTTCATGATGGTGACAGTAGAGCATTAAACTCAGCCCAAGGCCCTTCTAAGCACAGAGCCAGTGTGACTGCAAGGGACCCATGCCCACGAAGACCCTGCCCCAAATGTGACAACTGCTGAGTGACTGGACTGCCATAAGTCCCTCCCCAGCTGGCCCTCTTAAGAGCCTCGTTAAATGAGAAACGCTCATTCCACAAGCAGGGCTGATTAGTGCGTTCTCGTTTCTATGGCGTAGTGTCTCATATGAGGGGCTGTCTGATTTGCAGAAATATTATTACTAAAGGATTACATTTAAAACCAGTTAAACCTTTCCTGTGTGCCACCAGACTCTTGTGTGTGCTGCCACCTGCACCTATTTGAGACTCAGAGTGGGTGGGGGAGGGGTGTGAGCGACATGCAGAGGTGGCGCGTGCTCTGTCTATTTGGAAGCTGGGGTGCGGAACGGAGTGAAGAGCTTCCTATTTATTTTTACGTCGTCCCTTTCAGAATCTGCAGAAAGCAATATACACTTGTGCTGTCGGGATGGTAACCACATGGGGTGACTGAGCACTTGAAATCAGGCCGGCCCTCACTGAGGTGTGCTGTCAGTATAAAGAATACACTGGATTTCAAAAGGCTTAGTATGAAAAGAGAATACAAACTATCTCAGTAATTTGTATATTGATTACATGTTGAAATGACAATAGTTTGTATATGTTAGGTGGAAAGAAGGTCTCATTAAAATTAATTTTACCAGTTACTTTTTATTGTGGCCACTACAATATTTTAAATTATCTATGTGGCTCGCCTTATAGTTCAGTTGTGCATACTGCTCTAGAGTAGGAAAATGTGCAGGCATAACTACCCCTTCCCACAGGGGTGGGCAAACTGTGGCCCGCTACAGGTTTTTTAGTGGCCCGCCACGACATCAGATTTTTGGGGTTTTTTTTTTTCTGATTTAAAGATTTATTTTTATTGTTTTGACAGAGAGAGAGCGAGAGATACCAAGACAGAGAGAAGGGGGAGGGCCCCGAACAGTCTCCATAGTTGTACATCATTGGGTTTTCCACATAGTTTCACTCCACAGGTGGGCACGTGGCTGCACAGGGCAAGAGTCTCACTTCGGTGAGAACTGAACCGGGGGCACTCCCCAGTTCAGCATATGGGTCCACACGGGCCGGGGCTGGGATTTGATCCTCAGTTCCCGGGGCTGCAAAATGAGCGCTTAACCCACTGAGCCATCCCAGCTTCCCTACATCAGATTTTTATGATACAATTTATATCTTTTCTGAAATGGAAAGTTAACTAATAAATGCAATCATTTTAAAAGGTGTGGCCCTCCACTAACCTTTGTTTCTACAAAGCGGCCCCCGAACCAAAATAATTGCCCACCCCTGCCTTACCATACTTTGCATGGGCACACACTCTTTTCTGCTCTTGGCCTGGAGGGGTTCAGAGACCCAAAGAACCCCCTTACAATCCTCGGTTAACCCTCAAGTAGAGGATGAAGCTGGGAGGGTAGGTGAGGAGGTGAGTGTTCAGAGCTTCCCTGGGAATCTCATTCAGCAATGGGATGGCATGTGTGGGATGTGTTTTAGAAAGATTTGTTGTGGGGAAGAAGTAGAACAGGCAAGAAATGAATATAGGCTAAGAAATCAGGAGAATAGTTAGACTCTTGCCATTCTCTTAAGTCAAGCTCTGGATTGATAAATGCTTTCTCAGGAGGCTGAGGAAGAACACATGAATGTGTCCACTTCCTTTTGCCTAGCTGAGTAATTATGGTGAATAATTAACTGGTGGCCAAGATGCACCTTCTGGTTCTGCCAATCCGGATGAGCCATAATGCTCACCAGGGTCCAAACTTGGCCTTGGTCCAGCATTTCTTTCTCTTGATAAGGCACTCTCTGCTCCCTGGATACACACCTCCCCATCAGTCACATTCCGGAAGGAGGGGGTGAGGTGGGACTTGACAGGTATCAGCCACAAAAGCCTCCTTTACAAAAGAAGTCTTTAAACCTTATCGGAATATCAGCTTTTTGTGAAAATAATCAGGGTGTTGAGAACTCTTTCTGGAAGGTAACTGTTTTGTGTAAAAGAAAACACGTCCTGCTCCTCAGTGGGTTTCAAAGTACGGAAACAATGCGTGTGGCATGAAGCCTTTGCAGGCACAATACGGCAGTCCCAGAAAAGCTGGCTGGGGCGTGTCTGAAGCCAGGCCAGGCCTTTGGCCACATTCAGCTGGTGCTGGGACAGGTACTGCTAGAGGAACCACAGCTGTCTGCTCCTCTGCAGAGTAGAGGTATGCTTAGAGGACTGATAGTTTTCTTTTTGTTTTAGATTGAAAGCCAGACACTTGTAGGACCAAAGGTAGTTCTGATTTCTCTCACCACACAAAAGCACAAATACTTGCTGATGTTTTACTGGTAATTGCAAACGTTATGCCAAGAACTACCAGCTGACCTTGTTTACAGAGCTGACTTCATGGTGTCTGCCTTCTAAAGCTCTGTTGCTTTAACCTGAAGCCCATTGGATTTCTGCTTCAACAGTCTTTTTTTTTTTTTTTTAAATTGCAACTAGTATGTATTGTTTTCACAGGGCGAACATTTCCAACTCATCCGTACTTCTCAGCCCAG
The DNA here is from genome assembly GCA_004027555.1 of Craseonycteris thonglongyai. Taxonomy (NCBI): domain Eukaryota; kingdom Metazoa; phylum Chordata; class Mammalia; order Chiroptera; family Craseonycteridae; genus Craseonycteris; species Craseonycteris thonglongyai. The sequence continues at coordinate 4,812 of PVKE010004947.1, read as the reverse complement.
CTGGGAGCGGGACAGCTGTCACTTTACAACATTCTGAAGGCCTACTCGCTTCTAGACCAAGAAGTAGGATATTGCCAAGGTCTGAGCTTTGTAGCAGGCATTCTGCTGCTTCACATGGGTGAGGAAGAGGCGTTCCACATGCTCAAGTTCCTGATGTTTGACCGGGGACTGCGGAAACAGTATCGGCCGGACATGATTATTTTACAGGTAGCGCCTTCTTTATGTCTTTGGTGGAGACAAATGCCAGATGTGTCTATGATCTCTTTCCAGGTCTAACTAAGGAACTTCTTCACCATCAGTGAACATCATACTAGCGGTCATTACCAAGAACTTACTCTGTGATAGGTATTATACCCTGTGTTTCATAGGCACTTATTTCCTCAGTGACCCTCTGGAAGATGCTATTAATCAGATTATAGATGGGAAAACTAAGGCTCAAAGAGGCTACACAGTTTGACCAGATCACACAGCCAGTAAGTGGGCAGAGTTGGGATTTAAACCCAGGCCAATTTGACTCTAGGGCTCTCTTTTCCCCTTCATCAAACCATCTTCAGATGATCTAATTCCTAGCTTGTGTATTTGCTACTTTCTGTACCAGGGACCCCATGCACCTCCACCTATCAGCCCTTGTCATCTAGGCTTCAGCTCATATATCACATCCCAGGAGAAGCGCTTCCTGACTCCCCTGACATTGTGTCCCCTACTTCCACCCCAGGCACCCTGCGTCACATTATCCTGTTTCATTTCTTTTGCATCACACCCTCACTGCCTGAAGTTATCTTGCTTCTTTATTCACTTGTGCCTGTTTATTTTCTGACTTTCCTTAGCATATGTCATGTGAGGGGAGGGATCTTACCCATCTTAAAGCTGTGTCCTTAGTTCCCAGGACAGCTCTGCCTGGGATGAAGCAGTCCCCCAGTTAGCATTGGATGAATGAAGGAGTGGCAAGAGGCATGTCATAGCAAAAGCAAACGGTCACAGCAGTGTGTTCCAAGTGCTGATTCTGCCATTTTTCAGAAGTGGAGAAAACTCTAGATCCCGCTTTGGATATTCCTAAATGATGGAGCGCATCTGTATGTGTTCATTTACCAGTGAGATACTGTGATTTCAGAGCCTCAGAAAGTATTCTTGGAAAGGACACATTAGCGTGGAGGACTCTTTCAGAGCACCAGATTGTGTGGTTAAAAATCCCTTCAGCTCCACTGGTGACTATGAATCACATGGACATATAGCTCATAAAAGGAAGCCATTCCCTTTACTGAAAGATTTTGACCCACGTGACACTTTTCGCACATACTTTCAGGTTCTTCCTACATTCTTCCCATAAACTTTAATATAGGAGCACCTGCCATCTAAGAGAGCAGAATGTTTGAAAATTGTATAATGGGAAGCTGGGATGACTCAATGGGTTAAGTGCTCACTTTGCAGCCCTGGGGACTGAGGATCGAATCCTGGCCCTGGCCTGTGTGGACCCATATGCTGAACTGGGGTGTGCTTCCCGTGCAGGAGGCCCCCAGTTCAGTTCTCACCCCCCCACCCCACCTCAGTTTGGCTCCTGGTTCGGCCACACTGACTCGAGGGGATGTGCCTCCCATGAGGGAGGCCCCCAGCCCAGTTCCTGCCCTGCACAGCCCCTGCCCATGTGTATGGAATGAAACCATTTTATAAACTGGTGGTGTTCAACTATGGAGACTTCTCTGGGCCCTCCCTCTTCTCTCTGTTTCTCTCTGTCTCTAGTGGCCATGGTGATTAGATTCCTTTCAATGCAAAAAGAAAAAAGAAAAAAAAAGCCATAACTGGTATTTAAAAGGACTGTGCTGTTTGGCTCTAGAAAACTTTTTTTTTCCTCCAGTTTGGGTAGTTAACATATCCAACTTGTAGAATCTCAGTACAGATCTAACCCTGTTTGTTCCTTTGGGCTTGGGCCATGGGACTGCTGGAATCTGGGCTGACCCCTGAGATTTGTCATGGAGCTTCCTGCCAGGACCATATCACACTCTGAAAAGGGGACCCACTACGTTGAAGTTCAACTGTAGTTGGAAGTTATTCTCTTCATCTTGAGATAAACACTGCTTATTTTAACTTGCCCAGGATCTGTATACTTCGTATGTTATAAACCTGGAGAAATCTCACCTGTCCTGCCTCTTGAGAAATTGGAGGGGCAGTGAGGTGGTCCAGAGGGAATTTATTAACTGAACATGTACCGTAAAATCCTTCTACAGAGCCATTAGGTGCCCTCACTTTGCTCTTAGCAGAGATACTGGCTCTTTATTTCTATTTCCCCTGGGTTTGAGTTTTGCTAGGAAAGTGTATTGGTAAGAGAATTTATGAAGTGTTTCCACAAGACAGATGTTGAGACTCTCTTTGCCAAGGACACAGGAAACAGTAAGAAGAGAGGAAGTGGTGGAAGACTCAGCACTGTGCTAGGCCCGCTCTCAGCTAGGACCTCACGTGCAGTAGGCAGCCAGGAAGCTCTGACTGGATTGGTAATAGCTGAGATCACCAGCTGTCATCAGCCAATAGACTGTTGAAAGTTCTAGTAATTTTCTTACATCCTGTGAGTGGCATACGTAACTGGATACCTGCAGCAGGTATCTGATACCTGTGTGTGTGTATGTCCCTGTAGATCCAGATGTACCAACTCTCGAGGCTTCTGCACGATTACCACCGAGACCTCTACAATCACCTCGAGGAACACGAAATCGGCCCCAGCCTCTACGCCGCCCCCTGGTTTCTCACTGTGTTTGCCTCCCAGTTCCCGCTGGGATTTGTGGCCAGAGTCTTCGGTGAGTGTGTGGAAATGTGTTTGCCAGAACCAGCATTCTTGTGTTAGATGAGAACCATTTATTTTCACTCCATGGTGCCGCTCCTTATTTTCATACCTGTATCTTCTTTATAGACAAGGTGTTGTCTGACACCCTAAGTTTAATGAAGGTTGGATTTTGTGAATTTCAAGATCGACTTAATGTCTGACAACCGTGGGGTTTCCCTAGAAGCCTTCATCCTGTGGGGTTTAGACCTGATTTTCTCACCCCCGGGCTGTCCCCAGAGCAGATACCTTAAGGACTTGGCAGAGGAGCCGAGCATGTATTCCAGGAGATATTTCCCATGACTTGTGTTCCGTACCCTCTGTGGCCTGTGATGATGTTCACTGATAGCTCCTTAATACTTTCTGACCAGTGACTTCTGGGCTACTCTGCTTTCTGGATTCTCTTTGCACCTCCCCTTTCTCCTCTTTCCCTACCCTTGGCTCTTTATTTTCTCTGCCACCTCACTCTTCAAGACACTCTGTGTCACCAAGTCACTCTCCCATCCTCTCACACCCCCAGCCTCATCTTCCCACATGTCACAGCCACTTGTACTTCTGTGCCCCACTGCAAGCGTAGATTGTTCACATTTCAAACCACCTCCCATGTTCTTGTTTTCCTTTTCAAGGAGATTGTCTCCATGACAGAAAAACAGATGTTCATGTGCACAGTCTCAAGACTGCCTTGTCTATTATACCTCAATAAATCTAATAAAAGAAAATATGTAAAAGCTGCCTTGACATGGCAGGGATAGGCGCATGCTCTTGGGTAGCAGGAGCCAAGGAAGGAGCTGTGAGCCCAGTCAGTTCTTGTACACGGTGTTTTCCCTACTTCAGGATGAAATAATTTTGACAGTTCAGCTTCTTTTTATTTATTTATTTTTTGACAGTGGAGAAGTTTATTTAAAAATTTGAGAGGCCTCACATATCAAGTGGTTTTAAAATGGCATTTACATTCAGTCATTTGATAGCTTAAAAACCTATCATCTTATCATACTTTTTTGTTTTGTTTTTAGAATTAGCATCCTAAAGGGAATGATCACAGATATTGAAAGAATACTACTTTAGGCAGCTTTGGGTAAACAGCTTTCATATCCAAATTCTAGAAATCCTAGAATTTTATTTTTAATGTATGTGGGCATTTGGCTGTCTTCTATCTTCCTCTCCCCCCCCCCCCACCCCCCAGAGTATTAGATTTTTATTATTATTCACTTGTATGCACAAGAACCTCTAAATAAGTTTCCACTTGGCTTTACTAGAAAAATCTATGTTCTTAAAATCTTCACAACCTGCCTTCATTTTGTATAACTATACCTGTAACTATCTCCCCAAATTGACTTTTATTTTCTGTCCCTAAAAAAAAGTAAACATTGGGGAAGCCAGGATGGCTCAGTGGGTTAAGTGCTCACTTTGCAGTGCCAGGGACGGAGGATCAAATCTCGGCCCTGCCCATGCTGACCCATATGCTGAACTGGGAGCTCCCCCAGTTCAGTTCTCTCTCTGTCTCTGTATATCTCTCTCTCTCTCTCTCTCTCTCTCTCTCTGTCAAAAACAATAAAAAATAAAATAAACAGTGAAGAAAATAGATACTAAAAACTCTTTCTGGCTAAACAAATTGTTAGTGAGATTTCATGAAGATTTTTTAATTTTTTTTTACCATAGCTAAAACAAAATAACTAAAAGCCTCAAAATCGTCTCATCTTTTCGGTTTATTAACAGGAGTTACAGGGGAAGCCGGGATGGCTCAGTGGGTTAAGCGCTCACTTTGCAGCCCCGGAGACCAAGGATCAAATCCCGGCCCCGGCCGGTGCGGAACCATATGCTGAGCTGGGAGCTCCCCCAGTTCAGTTCTCTCTCTGTCTCTGTATCTGTCTCTCTCTCTCCATCAAAAACAAAACAAAACAAAAAAAAACAAGAGTCACAGAAACTATTAAGAGCTCTAGCTGTAGGCTTCAGTTTTTTCTTGCCAAAAATGTTTTATGTATTTTACTTTTCTTTTTTGGGAA
>PVKE010004946.1:0-61635 GCA_004027555.1 Craseonycteris thonglongyai | reverse complement strand
ATATTTGTAAACTGCAGAAATCTCTCTTCAAACTGTTTTTGAAGCACTTGCAGGGTCTCAATAAATAATGACACGTTTAATTCATTGTTACCTAGCATTTTCCTCATATATGGGAAGTGCACGAGAGACTTGATATGCAGATGTGATATCAACAAAGTCAATTTTGCTTTAAATGCATTTACAGAGCTTATCATTTCAGTTATATTTTTGTCTTTTCCCTGCAACTCCAAATGGAAAGAATCTAATTTTTCCATGGTGTCAGCAAGAAAACCCAAATCCACCAGCCAGCAAGAGTCTGTTAGTTCATCATAATTTTCATTTTTATCATGTCTAAATGTTTTTATTTCTTCAATTAAGTTCACAAATCTTGTAAGAACTTTACCTTTACTGAGCCAATGTACTTCAGTATGCAGGATGAGATCGTGTTCTTTATCTTCAGTGTCTTCTAACAGGGCCTTGAAAAGTCAGTGTTGCAATGAAGCTGCTCGAATAGAGTTGATTATCTTTGTGACTATTTTCATAACATGTTCAAAGGGCAGTATTTTACAGCACAAAGCACAAAGCTTCCTGATGTCCTACAGTGGTAGGACATAAAGTTTGAAAATGAGTCCTTTTTCCTGCAAAGGGCAACCAATCCTTTGTTTTGACCAACCATTGCTGGTGCCCCATCAGTAGTTATCGCAGACAACTTATGCAAAGGCATGTTTATCGACCTGGCATATGTTCTGAAAGTTTTATAAATATCCTCACCTCTCGCCTGTCCTTTCACTGGTAATATTTGCAACAGCTCCTCTTTTACTGTGAAGTTACTAAATACCATTCTCACCATAACTGCCAACTGTGTGGTGTCTGATATATCTGTTGACTCGTCAAATTGCAGAGAGAAGCAGTCACATATTTCCAAGTCAGTCTTTAACTGAGTTTGCAAGTCTTTTGAAATTGTTATTTGACAACTGTAGGTCTTATATCGCTGACATAATCTCACGCTTGTTAGAATATTCCTCAAACAAACATCGGCAGCAGTCAGAAATGCTTCTTTTAACAATTCACCATCCTGGAAAGGTATTTTCTTCTTTACGAGCATGTAAGAAATTTTGCAAGAAGCAATGGTTGCCTTTTTAGATTTTTCCACATGTCTAGTGAAAACAGTCTGTTGAGTAGTTAAACTTAATTTTAGTTGATTTATTTTTTTCTTTCTTACTTCAGATTTAAGTGGATAATTCGTATCAAAAGTGGTATGACTTGTCTGAAAGTGACGTTCAACATTATGTTTTTTCGGCACTGAAACACTACTGCCACACAACAGGCAAACGTGTTTACCTTTTAAATTAATGAAACAGTATGATTTCTCCCAGTCTGTGTTCAAATTATAGGTTCGTTTTCTCTTACTTGGTCCACTCATTTGAGGACTCAAAAAATAAAAATAAAAATAGTTATAGAACTACAATATCATATCAAATTGCCACCATAATAATAGATTACCTACCTCACTTTTAGTTCATTTAAAATCGAATATAACAAAACACTGTGACCCTAGCTAACCGTCACGACCCGATCAGTCCAGCAACCGCAATCAAAATGGCAACTTGGCGTCTCCCGGTTGGGGGGAGGAGAGTTTAAAGAGCGCAGCGGCTACACAAGACGCGACATGTACAAAGGCGACAGCTAGGGAAAAACTTATACATACGATATCGCAAACATACCAACGAATGTAATAAACCTGTGTAGATACTCAAACAATATTTTAAAATTCTAACAAATGTATAAAAATAAATGATAGTTTTACTTAGTGTTTATGAAAAACTTCTGATGCAGTCAAATAATGGCGGGCGCACACAAATCGGGCCGCGGGTGCCATGGCGCTCGCGGGCACGGGGTTGGGAATCCCTGGTCTAGGATAAACCATGCCCTAGGCCTAGTCTACATATCTTGTAGTGCTGTATTATCTCCTACTGTTGGATGTGGGAGGACCTACAAATAGGGTGGAATGCTGCTCCTTTGACCCATTTACTTTACATGGCAGAGTGAAGGCATTATGCCAATGTACTAAGACCCCAAATCCGTTGATTTAGATTTAAGCAAAAGGAAGATTATTCTGAATGTGTTTGACATAATCAGATGAGTCCATTTAAAGAGTCTGGAGGTCAGAGATGTGCTCACCTACTGGCCTTGAAGAAGCAAGTTGCCATGAGTTCTGCAGCTTTTATGCTCTGACAACAACCATATGAGCATGAAAAAGGACTTTGAGCTTCAGATAAAATTGCTGCCCTGCCAACACAATGATTATAGCCTTGGAGACCCTGAGCAGAGGGCCCATCAAAATCATCTCAGGACTCCAGATCCAAGGAAATTCTGGGATAATAAAAAGATGTTTTTCAAGTTGCCAAGTTCATAATAATTTGTTATACAATACTAATGCAGTACTGCAAACTAATGCAACAGAGGAAAATGGACATACCTGTGCAAAATAAATCAAGTTCACAGAAATTTTCAAACAGCACAGTCTGGAAATAATGATCTTGCTACTCAAAGCATCATAGTTGAGAACTGGCCGGATTACATTGGACATAACTTCTCGTTATAACTTTAGGATGGAATAAAATCAAACTCACGATTTTCAGGTTTTAAAAGTGTCTAAACTATTTACATAATACGCCAAAATGTTATGGTAAAAAAGTGATAGGATTTGGCTTAAATTTCCCAGATAATTAATTTTCATTGTTTTATTTTTTAAACTTTTTATTAGCAGTAAACATACACATGATTTAAGAAGCCAGCCAGTTGTAGGTGTCATTTGTTGACTTGCTCTGAAAGCTAAAAAGTTAGCTTTCTCAATCTATGCTATTTCTCACCCCAACATAAAAGCAGATACACTTTCCTTATTTTCACTACTCTTTTAAAACAAACAGTATTGCAATGGAAATATTAGTCAATAATGAAAATGTTGTTAAATGTCATTACTTTTATTTTTTGTATAACATTTTTCCCCTGGAATTAAGCATTATGTCAACATTTTCCTCTGCTTACTATTTTACCCATCAACTGCTAATTCATCCTGAAATGCTCTGCCAAAAATGCATTAGGTATTTCAACATTATCAGTTATTCTATCTAAAGCTCTTCAAACTCTTCAATCTGGACTGGGTTCTCCGCCAGCCTGCAAGGCAGCTGTTGTCCTGAGACTTCTCATCAAAATCCTGGGGATTTCATTCTCTTTTCTCTTTCTAATCCCTTGTTTCCTAAAGCCACTAGCCTCCTCTTTCTTGGGTTATATTATGTTGCTGAAACACATCCTTTAATAGCTTCTGAACACATGATAAATGGGCAGTATCTTTTAAAAGCCTTGCAATTAAAAATATTTATTTTCTACCTGACATTAATGATATATTTTTTCTAGCCTTGTGTTTTAATATTGCTTAGAATAGAATTATAGGCTGGAAATACTTTCCCTCAGATTAAAAAAAAAATGTTTGTTACTTTCTAATGTTGCTTTCTGATTTTCAATCTTTTCAAGTGACTTCACTCATTCTTCTATACCAGGTGCTTCCAGAATCTTCTATTTTTAGCATGCTGGCATTTATATCCATGTGCCTTGATTTGAATATTTTAAAATTCATTTTTCTGTGAATCTGTGACCCTATCCATCTGAAAATTTATTCATTTTCATTCTAGGAAATATTCACGTATTATTTGTTTCACATTTTTTCCCCATTCTATTTTGTTTCATTCTTCCTTTTTAGAATTTACATTATTCAGAAATTAGATTTTTACACTATATTTTCTTAACTTTTCTTTCTATATTTTAAGAGTAACATCATTAAGAGTCAGATGCTAATTATAAATTGGCTTTCACGTGGGTGAATGGATCTGTGGGCTTTACCACAGGTTAATCTGGTGGGGATGAAGCCGTTATGGGGTGTTACCCAACTGTTGCATCACTAACTATCCCTCTTCCACACACACCCCTTTTGGGCAGTTTCCTCAGACTTTAGCCCTTCAGTCTCATACCTGGTTGCCAGCATCCTGGAAGCCAAGCAGGACAAGAGAGCTGTGTCTCTTCATTCAGAATGTTGATTCTCACTTAATCCCCATAGTTTCAGTACAGTACATCGGACTCACTCAGTGGCCCTAGTGTACAAAAGTTCACAGCCTGACTGGCTTACTTAACCTATCCTAGCTTCTTCAGGTGATAGAAGGAGTGCTCACCTGGCCAGGTGTAGTAGTAGTTGAGGTGATCTAAGGATCCAATCTCTCTCATAATAACCTCCCTATTTTCAGTCCCACTTTTTCACTCTCCTTTCATGGGCAACTGAGGTCTCAAAATCATAAGCCAGGGATTTCTGCACAGAATAACTTTTTTTGTGGCGGTGAGGGCAGACCTTCCTTCATTGAAGGCTTCCCTTGTTTTCCTCAAAGCACTAAGGCAGTTACTACCTAAATGTCTGCTTCCTAGCTTCTAAATTTATACTGTTAATACCACCTGATGTCTTCTTCCTGATGACTTATCCTCATAGGTTAGTTCAGCAGTGTGCTGGAAATGGCTGTCTGAGAAAAAAAGAGGAGAGGAGAAGAGGGGTGAAGGGAGAAAAGGAGCTCTGATTTGTAACATTTGCTAATTTCAGTGGTACATACTTTCTCTATGACCGTTTTCAAGCTACCAAATTCACAATGGCTTGCAAAAGTCCTGAATATTTAACAATTGTGTCTTGAAGAAAGTGAGAGCTGGCTCCAGCCTGGCACTGTTTATATCTTTAAAAAATTTTTTTAAAGATTTATTTTATTGTGTTTGACAGAGACAGAGAGAGACAGAGAGAAGAAAGAGGGCCCAGAGCAGTCTCCATAGCTGCATGTCATCAATTTTCAACATAGTTTCATTCTACACAGGTGTGCGGGATATGGGGGGTGGGGGGGAATGCCAGGTGGGAACCAGGCCGGGGGCCTCTCACGTGGAAATCTCACCCCACTGAGAACTGAATTGGGGGCCTCCCACATGGGAAGTACACCTTAGTTCAGCATATGGGTTCACGTGCTGGGGACAGGACTCGATGCTCAGACCCCAGGGCTGCAAATGAGCAGTCAACCTGCTGAGCCATCTCAGCATCCCCAAATTTTGTACTGTGTTTTCAGTAGGGTTTTGGGAGAGGGCTACAATAACGTTAGAAAGTCATCCCCTCCTTGTATTTGATGGAAAGTATTAATTTCTTACTAAGCTTCTTTGTGTAGACATAAACAAGATGATTTGAAGAAATATTCACATGAATGGAATAAATATAAAAATGAAAATTATCTGAAATACATATGTAGAGATTTACTTCAAACAATGATAACTTTTTTCTCCCCTCATTCAACTTCACTGTCCTAACCTTTCTTTAAAGTAGCAGGGTATCTTCCCTCTCACTCCTTCTCTCCCTTACATATATATACATATTTATTAAAATGACTATAAGATTTAAAAGAAACAACACAAAGTTTGCTTCTTTTGAACATAAGCTTAAATTTAAGACAATCTATTTTAACATGTTGAGGGGATATTTAGGGCTATAATGTTTTAACACCAACTAAAAAGGCATCATCATTTATCTACATCTTGGAAGTGTGGTGCAAATAAACTTAGGTACTGTATAGCAATAATATTTGCTATCACATTAGACACTGCTCAATTACTCAAAGATATAAATTAGAAAGGATATCAAACTTGTAAAGATTATCTTACCCTTTCTAATCAGACTATGAAATATCTATCACCAGCTTGATTTCTAAAAAAAAAAATCTGGAGGTAAAACCTGAAGGCCACATAAAACTGTGCCTTCTAATCAATGATGCTGCCTTGTGTAGAAACAAGAATTTTCCCTGAATGGAATCACTGTTTTAAACGTGAAATGTGTAATCTGCAGTGTGGAAACATTTAGCATTGTGGCACAGAAGTTAATGCTTTTAGGCAAACTGCATATTGAGCAAATGAAACACACTTTTATTGTGTGTGTGTATGAGATAGTTTTTCACATACTGGCAGAATTCATGAGGAAGTTCTGAAAGAATCATACACTCCCAAAATTTAGAATAAAAACATTCTTAGATATATATTTTTTTCACAGCATTCAATTATAGATAAGGAGACAGAAGCCTAAAGTAACAGAGCCAGTGGTTAAATGGGGACTAAGAAAGACTCAGGATTTTTACCTCACACCTGTAAATCTCATGTCTAGATTTCTGTCACCCAGAAACCTCTTTGAGAATCAGAAGAAAAATATAATTAGGAAATTTAGATTTTACACACTTCTCATATGGAAATAATATTTTTAGTTCTGAATGTTGTTGTACCACTAAGATATTAGCATACATTTTTGCCATGTTCTACTTATGTGAGATAATTAAAATCCACGATTTTGATGGTCATGTGCTTGTTTTTGTTTATACTGTGACTTCTGTTATTGCTCATCATGATATCTCGTGTGAGTAATGTAAAGAATGTGGCCTTTGGCAGGCTTACATCCTGTGTCTAAAATACAGACACTGTGACCAAAAGAAAAAAAAATATATCTGAAAACCCAGAAATGCTGACAGCAAAACAAAAATTTGTGATTTTGGTATCTGCTCTCTAGTTTATATAAAAATATTCCCAGTTTTTAAAAAATTATAATTTCTTTTCTTTTTCAGCCAAATGTTTGAAGCAGAATCTATGTTGGGTATGAGCCATATCTTGATGTTTGTTGTCATGTGTAGTACATTCAGAGAATCTGCTTTGGTTTAATATGCATGATGCCATATTACATGAAACAATCTTAAAATGTAGCTATTCATGAGAGATTTCATGAAAGGAGTGACAAAATATACTCATGGCTAGAGTTAACTTTCAAACATAAAGTAAAAAATCTAGGTAATAAAGGTAAATTTTTCCATTAAATTCAAAAACAGCTTAGGTGAGCTTTGATGAATAATTACCTCATTTGCTGATCTTTCCCAGGATGGGGTGAGGATGGGGTGGGGCCTGAACAATCACTGGCAACAAAAGGTTCATATTTCACTTTCTGTGGGTGGTCTTTGAGTGACTGAATGTAAGTAGGGCTAGACAATCAAAATTAGAGTCTAATCTGTATGAGTATTAAATCTTAACAGCCATTGTCTACATGCTTTGGTAACATTACTTTTTTTTTTTTTTTTTAAGATTTATTTTTATTGTTTTTTGACAGGGAGGGAAAGAGACAGGGAGAGACAGTGAGAAGGGGAAGGGCCCAGAGCAGTCTCCATAGTTGACAGCATTAGTTTTCCATATAGTTTCACTCCACAGGTGGGCATGAGGCAGGAACTGGGCTGGGAGCCTCCCTCATAGGCTCTGGCAAGAACTGGACTGGGGATACACCCCAATTCAGCATATGGGTCCTCCTGGGCTGGAGCCGGGATTCGATTCTCAGTCTCTGGGGCTGCAAAGCGAGTATTAACCTGATGAGCCACCCCAGCTTCCCCACTTTGGGTAACATTTCTAAATTATTTTTGATAGCTTCTGTCCCACAGAGTTGAGGGTCACCATTCAACTCATTTCATCAAAAGTTGCCAAGAGAAGATGACTGTATGAAGGTTTAATATCCTCTTAAAACTTTGTCAGACTTTTTTCAGTGATTTAACTACATCTTGACTTAATGATTTTCTTTATATCTTATGATGACCACTGAATGAGTGGGACAAAAATTGTCCTTATAAGGCCCTGATTAAGAAGAAGGAGCTTCTCATGGTCAAGGAAAAAAGGACAAGGATGAACACCTGGTTTAACAAACCATCAATTGATTATGATTTGTGAGCAAGAAGATTAAAAATATTTCTTTGTAATCTAAGGAATTCTATGTAATAACTAAATGACAAAAGTAGTTTCAGGTTCACTCTTCTATTAAAAATAGTACAAGGGAAACTCAAAGAAGGTAAAATTTAAGATGTGTATAGGGTAGGGTGACCAGATGTCCCGCTTTTTAGCAATTTGTCCCGCTTCCTGCGGTGTTTTAAAAAAGTCCCAATTTTTGGAAAGAATGCACGACAAGCTAGGGAACGGCGGGAGATAGACCAAATTTTTAATCAAGGACCACCCTCCTCCCCCCACCCCACCCCCAGTCAACGGTGTCCCGCTTTACCAATGTTAAAATCTGGTCACCTTAGTATAGGGTCATTGAACTTTTTAACGGTCAACATTCTAAGTAGTTTTTTTAGGACAACTATAAAATTCAAGAGAAGAATAAGCACATGTGTGCTCCTACACATTGCCACATTATCACTTACTACAATTAGACTTTCAGAAAAATGTTTCTGACGGTATGCTAGAAGGCTAGTAGTTAGTCCCTATAATTGTTATTGGGTGAACTCCTTGTAAATTCTCATGGGGGTAAATGTCTTAATTAAGATAATTATATCCAAGAATTTACTTACAGCCATGCTAGTGTAATTTTTCTAAGCGCACTTTTACTACTCTCTTTTGGGGCATATCTTTCACTATTGAAGAAGTCTACATCTTTTCTGTTGCTATTCCGTCACAGTTGATCCCTAGGCCCATTACAGATTATACCCCACAGGTGGTTAGGTCTGAATTGGCCTTTATGATTTGCTTTTTCTAGAAAGTCACATGAGGCATTGAAAGTTCCCTGAAAGCCTGTGTGTATAACTTTTTTCCAATATAATCATAACTAGTTTTTTTTCCCCACCCACTTCCTCTCTAAAGGCAGCAAAAAATTTCTGCTGCTTCCTTATTGTGGGTTTTGATCTGCAGATGGTAACTTCTGATTTTCTTGCTGTCTTATGATTGTCATTGGCCATGTGGAGTGTGCCTTAAAGAAGCTGTGATTGGAAGAAGGGGAAGCATGAGCCATAAGTGGGCAGATACAGTAGTTAGCATTTGGTTGGAGATCAATAGCAGATTGTATATACTCACCAGGCAAATGATCAAGAAGGCTTGTTCCCGGGTATAAAGACCAATCCAGACAGGCCTTGCTTTTTATTTATTTATATTTTTACATCAAATACAAAGTATAATAATCCTGCAGTATATATAGATGCCAAGCATTACAGCTAAGGAAAAGCAACACATTTGATAACATTCATCCTAGCTCAGAAGTACTAATGCCAGGAGCCCTTGACACAACTAAGAACATCAGTGAAGGGAGTGGCTTTTCCCTGTCGTCTTGGACCTGAGAGTATTGTTCTGACTAGAGAGACAAAATACTTTTAAACATCACTGTGATTCACCCTTTGGTACTGATGACATTGGGTAGTTTTAAAAAACAAAACAGGGGGAAGCCGGGATGGCTCAGTGGGTTAAGTGCTCACTTTCTAGCGCCTGGGACCGAGGATCGAATCCCGGCGCCGGCCCGTGCGGACCCATATGTTGAACTGGGGAGTTCCCCCAGCTCAGTTCTCTCTCTGTCTCTGTATCTCTCTCTCTCTCTCTGTCAAAATGATAAAAATTAAAAAAAAGAAAAAAAAGCAAAAACAAAAGCAGTAAACAGTGCTGTCTTTGTATCACATCCTATTGAAGATGGTCAGCATAATCAACTGTTTAGAGACCGGTGTTGATAAAACTACAGACTCTCAGGTGCGGTTTTTTCATTTTTATTAGTTTGTTGGCAGAATGTTGAAACAAGTTTAGGTAGAACACTTACTTCTGTATATAAGCTATAAGAAATAGTTTGTAAAAATTTAAAAGAAAGTCAAAAAACAAGTAAGTTAATTTTTTCTCTTTTGGAACAAAATTTTCTCTCCAAAAGAGAAAAATTTTAGCCTACAAAAATTTTATTGGTGGAAACACTGGCTTTCCTTTTATAGCTACATTATCTCAAGGCTTAAAATTGTTTCATAAATTATTACACAAAATTCATTGAATTATTTTTCTTCTGAGGCCTTCCCCTACCTATATAATCTATCTCCTTCTGAGTCCGTTCACTACCTTATAGAAAAGAAATTTTATAAATTTCTTTTCTAATTCAATGAACTTGGTGTAATAATTTATGAAACAATTTTATATATATATATAATGTCTATATATGTATGTGTACATACATGCATACACACATGTATATACATGTATATGTATGTACACATATATGTATATAAATTTATATACATACATATGTGTGTGTGTGTTTGTATACACACACACACACACTGTCTGGAAAAAATCCAGCCATTATCAATATAACGAGAAAAGTTACATGGCTGGATACTTTCCATATAGCTCCTGTATATTTAATATAGTTGTACATACTAGCATATATACCCCACACTCAATCTTTGCAATTACAAATATTTGAAAAAGTTGAACTACATCATAAAGTCTAAATATTTTAGGTAAAATGTTTTAAGTTATTTACACTTGAATAGGCTTTTTGTAAAATGTGCATAATATCTTGCAAAGGTATTGTAAGGAATAGAGGCAATGTGTGTAAAGCACCTAATCCAATGCCTGACATGTAGTACATGCTAAATAAATCACAGCTATAGTTATTAGATTATTAAAATGTTTCTTCACATGAAAACAAACCACATTGCATATAGAATACCACATTTAAAACTGTGGATTATTACCTTTTGCAGCTCCTGAAATCAATTTGGTGGGTCATGACAAACATTAAAAGAGAAAAATAAAAAAAACCAATAGAACAAAGTCTTAAAGTACATTAGCATGCAAAGGTGAGTAATGTTTTGTGAAATTATTGTTCCTGTAATATATAGTGTTTATATAAGTATACGTGTGTGTCAGTGTATGTGTGTGTGTGTGCTGGGCTGAGATTTCTATAGGTCAAGGTAAAAAAAAACTTTGAGAATCATTGATAAAGAATTAGGTGGAGAAGGAGCAGGCTGGGAGACGTATCTAGACTCTCATAGCAGGGAGTTGTGTGGTACAGTGTTCCCTCGCCACTTCGCGCTTCATGTTTTGCGGCTTCAGGGCTTCGCGGGTTTTCCCAAAATATTCATCAAAAAATAAAAATGAAAAAATACAACCATGTCGGCAGCCACATGGCGGAAAGGAGTGTGGTTTCATGTGGATGCGCGCGAGAGAAGGATCCCTGCATGTCACACAAAGAGATGAGCTGACTCAGAGCACATCCCACGGGCTCTCATAAAGGCGCGGGATTGGTTTCCGGTGCGACATCGACCCATGAGAAAATTCCTAGGGGCAAATCCTACTTCGCGGTTTTTCAGCTTTCGCAGAAGGCTCTGGTCCCCATTAATCGCGAAAAATGAGGGCTCACTGTACTTCCTGCCTAGGAGACCAGGGTGTTAAAAGGTCCGTTCCTCTGCAGATGTTTCTGAGGCTGACCACCAGGAAGGACTGGTACAAAAGTCACCTTAGGATGCAGTGCTCAGGTGGTGCTAGAGCTGATAGGTGGTGATAGGCTTTCTGGCCCATACATGTGTCCACATGTCCTAAAACAAGCTTGTCCAACCTGAGGCCTGCGGGCTGAATGAGGCCCAGATGGCTTTGAATGTTACTCGACACAAACTCGTAAACTTTCTTAAAACACTATGAGATTTTTTTTCTTAGCTCATCAGCTGTCTTTAGTGTTCATGTATTTTACGTGTAGCCCAAGACAATTCTTCTTTCAATGTGACCAGGGAAGCCAAAAGGTTGACCATCTCTGCCCTGAATGGTTTGAGAAGGATGGTCCAGTTATCTGTGATCCTGCCATTGATATGGTTGTTATGAAGCTCTGGGATTTACCTACAGGCTTCTCTGTCAGGATTTGCATGTGCTGCCTGTGACACTGGGGAGGGAGTCTGGCTGAAGAAAAATCTACGTCTGTGGGTGGAGAGCTACGTATGCTTTCCTTTTACCTGCACTTTTAAAGCTATGGTGCTAGTTCGTTCATGGAACCAAAGCAACATTTTATATTTTCTGGTTGAGAAAAGAATGAGAGAGATGTTTTATAAATTCCAAAACTGTGTTATAAACTCAGAAATCTTTCAGTGGTCTAGGAAAAGAATTTATAACCAGGACATGAACAACAGAAAGTGATTAATGTCTGCCATTGTCAAAAAATGTAATGGTTATCATTGATAGTATTCAAAAAGTTCAAATTGTACTTACTAACAAAAGAGACATATTACAGTAAGTCTTCACTTAACATTATCAGTAGGTTCCATGATTTTAAGTTTAATGACTTTTAACAGAACCAATCTTACCATAGGCTAACAGTTAGAAACAAGACTTAAGTTTGTATGGAATCTCATCAGCACTGTAACACCATGCTGCTGAATTGAACAATCAGCCTATTCCTCATGGTCAGCAAGCCACTCTGTACATCATGGGCTCCTGGGAAGCTGTGGCTCAGGGAGGGAGGCAGCTGGCTCACGGGGATCACAGAGACAGTAACTCGGAAGATTACAATTTTATTCTGCTTCAGGTTCAGGTTCAACTTTAAGACCACAAAAGCTGTTTCTTGAGGTTTACAGCCAGCCCTGGGCACAATGCTGAAGTGTGAGACATGTGGAGGTTATGGAGACAAGCCAGAAAGCCCTGTGGGTTGAGCCATCCCAATGACCTGGTCCCATGGGGCTGTAATCATGTACCACCTCAGGCTTGAGGACCACCCACCAACTGTGCCCCCATTCTAATTTTGGCCTGTTTTCTGGATTGTTCTCTGTCTTGGTTATTCGTGGAACTCCTCAGTGTCCTCCTGTCTACTGGAATTAAAAAGGGGGATGCACTTTGGTTTCATGAAGATTCCACAGAGCACGTACCCTACTGGTGAAAAGCTGACTTGTTGCTGTTTTAGAAACCCCGGAATCACTCCTACATGGGCTTCAGGTAAACAAGAGTAGAGCAGAGATGGAAGAAAACCCACAAACTATGCTACTATCTTCATATGGGAGGGCAAACAGGCCTTAGTCGACTCCCTCATCCTCTTCCAAAGCCTCAGCTATGTACACCTATCTCTCAGGAAGGTATTATACATGCTAACTAGGTAAGAAAAAAAAAGTGCAAATGAAATTCATGCAAATTTATCATATAAAGTGGAAAGAGAATACATTATTGCAATATAAATGCTCTATTTCCAAAAGCATGTTGCTAGAAAATGTTTTACACATGCACGCACACACACACACACACACAGACACATGTACAACTTATACTCCTGTAGCCACTAGTAAGAGGTTTTCCAAGTCACATATTGGGAATCCTGTATTATTCAGGGTGATATTTTTGGAAGATTGTATAACTGGCTATCTTCTGGGCTGCTACACAAATTGCACACACAGTTGAATATTTAGCACCAACCAGTCATTCCAGGACTTGGCTGTGTGTTTCCAGAATAGTTTTAGACATTTTTGAATGGGAAAGCAACTCAAACTCATGCAGACTGTCTGTATTAAATGCTCTTCTTACCCACCTTTTTGTGTATTTTTTCAGATACATTTCATATTCCAAAACAAGAAATTTCTTTCATAACCTCTTTAAAAAATCTAGGCATTTGGAAGTAAATATAATTCATATGTTTCTAATTTATTCTCACTTTCTTCATAAGAATTTTACTCTACAATGTACTTGATCACCAATAAGCTATGTGAGATTTTTAAAGACCATTTTTTCTTAGAAAAGGGAAACCGTATTTGATCAATAACACAATTGGTTATAGTCAAAGTTACACAATGACTTATGAAGATATAGTGTTTTACTATTTAATTCCAATAACTTTGGGTAGAAATATTTGGAAACTCACCAATCACTGTCAGGAAAAGATACACTACTTTTATTTTTCTTCACAGGATAAAAACTCTATTTTTTTGTTTGTAAGATGTACTTTATCTTCTCATTACAGTGACATTTTTCTTTAATTTGGTTCCCAGATGTATACGTAGTTAGAATTCATTATGAATAACTATGTAATGTGACTATCTTATATTTCAATACTTTTGCTCATAAATACCTTTTTACAGGAAACTCCTGAATCTATAAATCTGAACACATAATTATAATGCAAAGTTATATACACATAATACAATACAAGACAATGACTTTCTGTAGACGATGAGCCTTTTAAAGGAAAAAGGAACATCTTCCTCATCGTGGCTTCCACACAACGACTTATTTGTTGACCAAAGAAAATGTGATTGAAAACAACAGAAACATAGTTACAGTAAAGAGTCTGCCATTTTAGACAACGGAGGGATGTCAACTGAGCAAGGAAAAATACATCAACAGAATACAATAACACACCAACCCCTACTTCAGCCCAACCCTAACGTTGATTAAAAGGTACATGGCTGAGGTCAAGAAGGAGCTAGGCGTGTGCTCAATCACATAGCTGCTCAATGCCTTTCCCAGCATGTTCCTTCATTAGGTAGAGGAGCTGAGGGCTGGAACTGATTACAGGGCTTTAAAATTACTTATTCAAATTTCTAATGTTAACAGAATCATTGTGCTTCAGAAATAACCACATTTCAGCTTGTCTACATAGAATTATGTGTATACACATCACAAATATATACAAATATAAGATACATATTTGATCAGCTGTATTTATATTTTTATTTTGCATATATTTTCTCTATACATAGAGATTTATGTTATTTATAAAAGAGAACAATGGAGGGCAATATTATTGCAGTTCATATATTCCGTTTACATCAAATATTATTTATTGACCCAAAGAATTATTTTGTTATAAAATCTTCAAGGAAGCTGGCCATGTTTTCTGATGTATGTCTGAGGCTTGTTCCCACTCATAACCTTATGTGAATTACTAAAAAATAAAGCATGAAACTCCCTAAGGGCCTTTAGGAAATGTGATCTCTCCTTAATTGATATAATCAAATTTTTAGAAACACAAAAGAATAAAGAAAACTTGTTTGAAGGCTACATTCCCCACCAAAGATTTTCAGTGGATTATTTTTTTTAAGCTCCAAAGACCATGAAACAGAGACTAAAATGGGATCTGAGCCCCAGCAACACTTTCCCACATACTACACATTCCTGACTTTTAAACACAAAGTCATAGATCAGAGTTTCAGGCTCACGGAATTCCAAGCCTACTGTTTCCACAGAACATACAGTCACCTTTATACAAAAATGTTGATTCATGGCATAGGCATTGTGAAAGATATTTAGATGTGTAACCAATTTTTCAGTTATAAACACTTGATTTACAAATGACCCATACTTAGATCCATTTCTATCCTCCCTCTTCAAGTATTTTGTTTTCCCTCATGCTAAAGACCCTGGTGATTCTACCAAAATAATAAATGGAGACCACCCTCCACCACCACCGCCAACATACACACATACACCGCAGCAATAAACAAACAAGCAGAGCTTTGAGAAAGTTGTGGAGTGTAAATCTGGAAAAAGGAAACTGAGAAAAGCAGGAACTGATATATTTTGCCATAGGGCAAGATGTCAAAATGCAAATGCCAGAACAATTAAAAATGCTGTTAGTCATTCAAGACTTAATGGATATTTGTTTCATCAGAGCTGCTGTCATGCTCATTAAAATCAGTTTACTCTTTTAGTCTTCCTCATTATCTGCTCCTGAAGAAAATTTTAAAGTGAAGACCAGCAAAAAATCCCTGTGGGGGCAAGACATAGTGGTGAATAAGGACAGTATAGCATGAATTGGGAGACAGTTGAAAATAATAAAAAGTAGAAGAATATCTCAAATGACATTTATCTATTTTAGAATTTTGACAGAGCCACACCAGGTAACAGAAAACGGTCTTCTTCCCATCTTCTCCTTCCTTTCTTCACTTTTCAACTCCCAGAGGCAATTCAACATAGTCCCTGCACCACACTCGTGGAACCCAACCCAACCCAACATCTTGCTGACTATTATTTCCAGAGGTGGTTAATGGGCTTTTGTTCCATACAACCTCAGAAGTGCTTTCTGGAATAGAACCAATTTATAAGTTAAAGACTTCCTATAATACACCCATAATGGTTTCAAAGTGGTAACAAAAGCAGGATTTTTTTTTATTGAGTCAGGAAAAAGAAAGGAAACTCTCTGCATTTGTCCATTATTAGACATGCATAATATGCCATTCACCGAAAGAAGCACTGGGCAGCATATGATAAAGAATCAGTTGTTGTCTCTGTCCTCAAGGAAATCCCAGTCTTGTTGGGAAGATGAATGTGCAAATAAATGAAGACCATTGAGTGTTTACAGGTATAATGGATATTGTTGCTTTCTAGTGTGAGTGATGCAAAGCAGCAGGACCAATTTGAAATTTATGTAGATGGTGGCTACTGTTTCTAATATTCAATGTTCACAGGAAGAGTAAGTAGATTCATAGAATCCAATGGTGAGGCAGTGAGTTGCTAGGGATAGTGGAAGATAACATAGATGAATCAATATCAAGAAATGTCTGCCTTTTTCTCCTGATCATGTGTAGGGTTCTAGGATATAGGTACTAAAATTGAGTAGCTCCAACCCATGAATGAAAATGCACCCACTATTCAAAGACAAAGTAGGCAAAAGAGTAAATCCAAAAGTCATCCAAGCTGAAGGGGAACGAACATGAGTACAAAAGGAGGCACACTGGGGGGCAAAGATTGAAGCTGAGGCAGCACAGGGACTTGGGCCCGGGCTGGAAGGAATATTCCACAGCCAGGAGAACTGTGGAATAAGCTGACCACAAGGATAAAACCACCCCACTGCTCACTACAAAAAAAAAAAAAAAAGCAGAAGTAGCTGGTTATTATCTCCCTTCTAACCTTTTATTTCCACATAGACGTTGGAGTCACTATTGTGCATGCACATTGATCAAGGTTTGACCTCTATATGACTTTCCTGGCCCTAGGGGGTAGGTGGGAATATAGTTACCAGGCAATTTAGCCCATAAAGAGAGCTGTTCTTTTTCTTTTCTTTTCTTTTCTTTTTTTTTCAATAAGTCCTCACTTTCAAAGAGCCCGCCTCTCCCACTTACCCAGGCAAGCCCTCTTTGTAATGAGGGGTAACAAAATGTTCATGTACAGAACCTTCGCTTTGCAGTGGGAAAAGTGGAGCTAAAGGTACCCTGTAAGCTTAGACGCCAAACACGGTGTCGACCTAGATGAAGATGAGTTTGAGTTGTGGCAAGGAAAACTGGTCAGGGTGTGATGAAAAGGGAAGAAGGGCCAGTGAAGAAAAAGCTAATCTACTGAATCATGAAAATAATTTTTAAAGTTAAGTTTTTGATGGGGCTGGTGGAGGAATCATTTACAGTAGTGTTGTTAATAAATGTAAAATGAAGTGGGATATAGAAGTAACTACTCAAAAAACCACAGCCAGAAAAGAAAACACAAAATGATTTCAGATAAAATGTTCACATAATTTAAACAAAAAATTTGTTAGTTACATGACCAAGCCAAGTATTTTTCTCAGATATTTCTCTTCATATTTAATGAATAAAAACCATAAAAGAAATCTAATCTAATAATTTCTAGAAAATTTTTACATATTCTGAAATGATGATTTTAACAAAAGGTTAAAAGGACAATACAAATCACTTGAATCAGTATATATAAAATATAACTACAAGGGCTGTCCAGAAAGTATCCAGCCATGTAGTATGAAAATTAGAGACATTTGTAGCTGTTTTTTCCCCCAGATAGCATATATATATATAGATATATATATCCACTTTCAGATATGAGTAGTGTAGATAATATTAAATTAAAATTAACAAAAAAGCACATTATCTCATTAATACACATCTAAACATTTTTTGATGCTAAAAGAATTTCTTGGAATATTTTCTCCTTCTCTCAGTTAAGAATAAAAATTAAGTTGTCCCAAATGTCATTTGATATAGTGCAGAACATCAATAATGTGTCCAAAAGATACCTGTGATGAAATAGCATTTGAGTGTTCCTGGGCACGTGTAACTAGTTCAAAATTATTTCAGAAAAATTCCGCTGTCATAGTGCTATTTCCCAGCAACAGTAGTGGCACCAGTAGCCAGACAGATACTGGCTTTTCTGGTTCTAAAGAGCAAAGAATGTTGACAGAAAGCACCACCCCATGATTCAGGTGTCAGAACAAGGTATAAATCTTTCTTCAGTAGAAGAATTTCCAAGGTTATTCCTTCCCACAGGCTTTGTATATAAGATACTCTGTTATCCCCATGGTTACCGAAAGGGGAGGGAAAACAAAACAAAACAAAACAAAACAAAACAAAAACCCCAATATACTTCACATTTCAACTGCTTCACTATTGAATCCCAAGCACAAAATGACCTTCATCTGAACAATGTGTGCTTATAGTTTTAATTTTCTCATTTGATTCTGGATATGATTTATCCTTGAAACCAATTCAAAAATATCCCAAACAACCAATTCATATCTTCTACACACATAGTAAAAATAATAAAGGAAGCTAGATTTTTGCATCTTGCTGTATGGTTTTACTTCAAATAACTTGAGGGGATTGGGCATCAGGGAGATAACCCAGAAAAAGATGATCTGAGAAAATTAAAAAATAATAAATGCAAAAGAAAAAAAAAAGGGAAAGGGATTCCTTGAGTTGGGATGCTGGAGCCAGTAAATTATATGAATGATTCCCATTAGCTCCAATTGAAGGATTTATTTTTTGCTTTGTGTTTAACAGGAAATATTAAGGTATAAGTGGAAAAATCATTTAGGTTATAGGGCCCAGTTGTCCTATTCATTCTTTTTTGCTCAATGAAAACATAAAAAGTAAAGGAAACAGAGTAATGACAATGACAACAAAGCATATACTTTGTCTCTGCTTATATAAATGAATTGATATTTCTAGTGTTCAAACTAGCTCAGATCTCATTATCTGCAGAGGAGATGATACAAGGTGGATGTTTCCAG
Source organism: Craseonycteris thonglongyai (assembly GCA_004027555.1). Lineage (NCBI taxonomy): Eukaryota > Metazoa > Chordata > Mammalia > Chiroptera > Craseonycteridae > Craseonycteris > Craseonycteris thonglongyai. The sequence continues at coordinate 42,848 of PVKE010004946.1, read as the reverse complement.
CAAAATTCTTTCTATTCTGGCTCAGAAGCAACAAAACAAGAAATTCAATACTTTTCTTATGTCCTCAATGAGAGCACTAGGCACTATATAAAATTCAAACGTGGATATAATTGAATCTTTGTTCTCAGTAAACTTACAGGTGCATGGAGGAGCTAACCGCTTCATTCTACAACCTCCTTCCTTTTTCTATTTGGTAATTTGATTTCCTTTTTGTTGCTTACAGAAGGGAATTAAGTGGGAATGTAAAGAAAAAATTAATATCTGGAAAAATTAGAAATTACTTTCTAAAGGCTAACCTTGATCACATAGGAAGGGTGAGATTTGAATAGGTAGCAATCGAAGTAGATGGCAATCTCTGCTTATTAAAGTAGAGAACATAGTATCAACAGTAATGTGTTATGTTGGTGTTAGGGTCATAGTGGACTTAGAGTTTGTTGCAGAGGATGTAGACTGCAGGTTACAGAACAGTGGCAGATAAGTGCAATCATTCTATAAGTTGCAAACTATGTTAGTTAAATAAGAACACATTTCAATCTGTAGCTTATTTAAAATGTCTTTTTATTTTTATTTTATTTTATTTTTTATTGTTTTTGACAGAGAGAGAGAGAGAGAGAGAGAGAGAGAGAGAGAGAGAGAGATACAGAGACAGAGAGAGAACTGAACTGGGGGCACTCCCCAGTTCAGCATATGGGTCTGCACAGGCCGGGGCGGGATTCGATCCTCGGTCCTCAGCGCTGCAAAGTGAGCGCTTAACTCACTGAGCCATCCCGGCTTCCCCTAAAAATGTCTTTTTAAAGATTTATTTTTATTGTTTTTGATAGAGAGAGAGACAGAGAGAAAGGGGAGAGACCAGAGCAGTCTCCACAGCTGTACATTAGTTTTTGACATAGTTTCATGCCACAGGTGGGCGGGAGTCACACAGGGCAGGAACCAGGCTGGGGACCTTCCACATGGGAGGTATACCCCACGAACTGGGGGCCTCTGACATGGGAAGCATGCCTGGGGTGGGAGCTGAACCAGGGGCCTCCCACAGGGGAAGCTTGCCCTGGAGAGAACCGTACTGGGCTCACACCCCAGTTTAGCACATGGGTCTGCATGGGCTGGCCCTGGGATTTGATCCTCAGATCCCAGGGCTGCAAGATGCATGCTCAACTCACTGAACCATCCTGGCATCCCCTAAGTGTCTTCTTAAAGAGTAGTGACTGACTGAGCTTCCTAAAATGCAGTTCTGACCGTGTTGTACGTTGAATACATGAAGCATTGACCAGAGCAAGAGCAAAGTGGAGGTTTAAGAGGAGTCATAGTCTTGGGTCTCCAGAGGGATCACTGTGCTGAAACTACCATCTCTTCACTCATTTTTTTTAAGATTTATTTTATTGTTTCTGACAGAGATAGCGAGACAGACATAGGGAAGGGGGAGGGCCCAGAGCAGTCTCCATAGTTGTACGTCAAAACCATGTTTTTGACATGGTTTTGTTCACACAGGTGAGCGAGGGCCATGCGGGGTGGGAACTGGCCTGGGGGCCTCCTGCATGGGAGGCATGTCCCCTCAAGCCAGAGGCTGAACAGGGGTGGGGGGCAAAAACCAAATTGCCCCCCCTCCCACTCCCACCCCTGCATGGGAGGCACAGCTCATTTCAGCTTGTGGGTCTACACTGACCGGGGCCAGGATTGGATCCTTGGTCCCCGGGGCTGCAAAGTGAGCGCTCAACCTGATGAGCCATCCCAGCTTCTCCTCTTAACTCTTTGTTAGGGCTGCCCCCACACTATTGCTTTCCTCATGCCCACTCCCACCCCCAGCCAGCTTTCCTGTATTGGGCAACAAGATAAGCCCTCTGTAGCATCAGTCCTTATTCCAGGGCATATATTATAAATAGTGCCTGTGCTGGGCAACATCTCTCTATTTCTAGGTACATAGATAAAGAACCAGGCAACAATCAGGCTGAGATCAGGAGAACACTTCCTGGCTAATACAGTGGTTAACTCCACAGGAATGTTTTATATGCACTTTATTTTTGGAGCACTCTCATCTCCATTACGGCTCTACCTTTGGCCCAAACAGCCCTATGCAGATTCCTGGCACTTCCTAATGCTGAGGGGATATGAAATGAAATAAGATGCCGTTGAAAGAATGCAGTGGGGTGAAGTGCACGTGAGATTATCACAGGCAGACTATATAAAGCCCTAAAGAGACCTTGGTTATGCTGAACTTGGTGTCCTTCCTACCTCAGAGACATAGAAAATCCACACAACATGCATTTTAGTGAGGACATCACCTCCAACAGGTACAGATTGGTTCTCAAGGAATAAAAGCATTTAACTTGTATCATGTGTAAAACACAGATACATACATTATATAAATAAATACACAGTACATGTGTTTTTCAATTGTCATGGGGAGAAATTTTATTTTCCTAAAACTAGTTCATTGGGGAAAATGGGTCTTAAGAGTGTCCTTAAGACAGCAATGATGGAAAAAAGGCTGAGAGACATTGTCATAGGGGCCTAGGAGCCTCAAGAAATGGAGGAGAGGAAAATCTGTGAGAAATCCCCACCTTGACTAAATCCTCGGAGCTAAGGAGGAGCTGACTAACTGCGTAGCATTTGCCCCGACAGCTGAGGGAGGTATTTAGAAACCTGATCGCAGAATGTGAAATTGCCAGGTCTTGCCAGGGTACAGACAGAGCCTGCCGCGTGGCAGCCGGGGAAGGAGCCAGCTCTCCCAGCGGAGGAGCGTGCATTAAAACCTGAGGGTGGGGATTTCCCAGGGCCCTCATTACAGCTCAGGCTTGTACCGACAGAGCTGAGGTTCCCCGATACTGCTCTACACTTAGGGTCAGACATGCACGGCCAAGCTTAGCCTTAAATGCTGTCTCTCCCAAGCCTGCAAGGCTTCCCCTTCTCAGGGGACATGGTGGCACTTACTCTAGAAGGCAGTGTTATGGTTATAGTGGGCTTCCTGTAAGCCAATGGACTAGAATGGAAGGACACTTGGGCCACCAAATGCTGCTTAGAGTGATGACATATTCCCTTGTTTGTGACTGAGGAACAAACCAATGGAGAGAAGCAGCAGAGGTCTGGGGCCATCCATGACATCACACAGGGAGTCTTCTTTGTTTCGATTAGAGTTTCTGTGTAATTGTTTTGTCCACCCACGAACACTTGGAAGCTTGCCCAGTATCCGAGACTTGGGAAGGGGGTGGGACAATGAATAGAACCGGAGCGGGAGGACAGCGGTAGCCCTGCAAGGAAAGCACAAACTATAACCGATGGTGGAGGACGGCCAGAGAGGGGATTGATGAAAGTGAGACAGCAGAAAACTAAAGGTAGTGATGGGTTATCAGGGCCATTTTGTCTAAGGAGAAAGAAAATATGAAGAAAATTGTTCTGAAGACTAATTGACTAGATACATAATTTCTCTAATTGTGTTGTATGAGAAAATTGTGCATAGTTATATATGCCGAGACTGTATATCTCATACAGACATGCAGACACATGTACGTCTCATCTTATTACATATGTATGAGGCATTTGGGTATGTAATTTTCCAATTTGATAATTATTTAATGAAGTTCTTGTTTCAAGGTACCTTCCTTTGACTTTCATTTTGTGTTCCTGTATGTTAAGCAGAAAGTGAGCGGATACTTCTAAAAATGGGAATGCATCAAGGCAGGCCATAAAAACTTGACAAGGTGTCACCCTTTAGATCGCTAAGGGATTTCTTATAAAGAATGAATAATACTCAATATCGTTACTTGCCGAAAGAATGGTGTATATATATATATTAATTATAAGCTTATACAGGAAAATGTTTATAGGCTTGCACTGACAAGTCTCGAAGAGGTAAGGTACTTTTTGTAGGAGGGGAAACAGGTCCATAAGAGGAAGTAATGTTACCTCCTGTCATTTCATGTAGAATCAGCTTTGGAATTTATGTTGATGCCTTTTATGGTTAAAAGCATGGAGACTTGATTTGCATTTGTAATATATCCAGTTAAACCCAGCTAAGCTCACATACCCATGTCATTCTGACAAGACTGAGGTGCGGATGAAACAAAAATTCTCAGTCTTTCAGACTGACATTGTATCTATGCCAGCAAATATGGTGAAAAGACAGAGATTTTTCCCTTGTTAAATTCAAGAGTGAAAACGTTTCAATTTTCCATATTTCTGGTGCGTTTTAAAACCAAACTGTTCACGCTGTGTTCAATACCTTGGTAAAACAGAATTCAGCCCAATCTAAGTTTCAGGAGGGAAATTATTTAATTATACGAGGGTGCTATATGGCATGCAGAAAAGGAATTCTTAGTCATAAATCAAGTATGCACCATTGAAACCACATGCTTTAAAAACTAATGGCTTCCATCTTTCCAAGAAAGAACATCACAGTACTTGAACATCGCAAACTATTGTGCCCAACTCCTCCATCCATCCCACTTAGAGGGGAAGAGCCTGCCTGTCATCAGGGCATTTCTCTCCACAAATCTTTGTACCTTTTAAAAAGGCGCTGCCAGAAGCCGGGCTCATTTCTAACAGCGCAAGTGCTGGAGCTTTACAGTGCTGATTCTTACCTCCAAGCTTACACATACTAGGGATAAACTTTCTTTGCAAGAACAGTACCTTCCAGCTTGTGTTTCTAAATATGCTGCTGTTTCTTCAGTTGGTTGGTTGGTTGGTTGTCATGAGTTCACCACTATTCTTTAAATAACACGTGTGCAAGTGTCTTGGAGTGTCATTACCAAATTCAGATCCTCAACGAGTATATAGGTACGACAAAACTGAGAAGTTTGAGACAAGCATGCTTGGTCCAGGCTCAATAAACCTACCTCTGTACGTTCTTTTCACACCCTGCTAAAGAATTGTTCATAATTAGGACATTTTGTTCACAAAAATTTCTTCAACATGTTTTTATTTTATGAAGTTGGAATACGGATTAATAGAGGTGATTGACAAAATGCCATTCTTTTTTTTTTTTTTTTTTGCAGTGGTTTCTTTTTTGTTGTTTCAAGACATTTTGGTGGTTTTGTTATTTTCTCTTTTCAAAATCCAGTTAATACCAACCCTTTTCTAAATGCAGAATTTGGTTTTGATGTCGTGAAATGAGCCAACCCTAAGGAAGTACAAAGTAGAAGTAACATGAGTAGTTACGTTGCAATTATTTAGTCATCTTTCCACCATGAGGAAACCTAATTTATGATGAAATCAAAGACTTTTGTTCTCTATTTACTGAAAGAAATTAAAGTCTTTAAAAAGAACTTTAAAAATATAAAAATTTGATATTTGTGGCTTTAAATAAGTGTGTATTTTTAAACAAAAAGAAATATCTTGGTAAAAAAATTTTTAAAGATTTATTTTTATTGTTTTTTGACAGAGAGAGACAGACAAAGACAGAGAGAAGGGGGAGGGCCCAGAACAGTCTCCATAGTTGACAGCATTAGATTTCCATATAGTTTCACTCTACAGGTGGGCACAGGGCTGCGCAGGGCAGGAATTGGGCTGGGAGCCTCCCGCATAGGCCCCGGCAAGAACTGAACTGGGGGCACACCCCAGTTCAGCATATGGGTCCGCCTGGGCCAGGACCAGCATTCGATCCTCAGTTTCCTGGACTGCAAAGTGAGCGTTTAACCCTCTGAGCCATCCCAGCGTCCCTGAAAAAAATTTTTTTACGGCTAGAAATATATAGATAACAAAAAATTTCTCTAGAAAATTTCAGATTTGAACATATAACACCATTACTCATGGGCTTTCTTTTAATTAGACACCCATTTGCCCCTCCCTGGAGAAAAACAAACTGTCTAAACCTTTGGTTTTAACAGTATTCTACCTTAACTGGAAAAGATGCTAAAGAGACAAAAATAAAATTCAGATTTGAATTGAAATACTATGTCCTTTTCTAAGATCTGAGTCACTATGGCCACCACAAATACAAAGACTAGATCATGAATCATACATGAATAAATTCCAACATCTTCTTCTCTGCCTGAGGAAATATTTAAAAGGGCAATAATAGCTTGTAAAGAATGCCATATGCCATGTGTAATCCTAGGAATATTTTTAAGCATTTAATGGTGAAAAAAATTATAAAAAGATTAAAAAGAATACCCTGTATTTTCCATACCAAAACTAAATTAAGGAAACAAAAACACAATTTCATGAAAGAAATACAGGCTACCTCATTTGCCCTAAATAAATGGGCTGAACCAATAAACATGAAAAAATTTCAGTTTCTGTAAATTGCAAGGATTGCAATGTTACTGAGAATTATTCACATACAAAAAGCAAGCAGGGTTGTTTGCACCATTTTGTTGAATGGTTCACCACCATTCCAAGGTGTTTGGAATTTTTGTAATTCACTTAGAATCCAAGACAGGTATATAATGACATATACAGTAGGGACCCATTCAACAAAAGCTTATTAAAATCAAATTTTTATGATGCTGCTGCCCCTTGCAGGGTTTTAATGAGGCAGCATGGCAAAATAAACTCTAGAGAGATTATCCTGACATATTAGCCCCTATCAATAATAACAACCATTTAGTTGGCTGATCTGATGACCCTTAAACATGTTCTCTATAATATAATATTTTAAATGGACAATTTGCAAATATTGACAGAAGCATAAATAATAATCTTGTAGAGAAACAGAAAACTCTTGCAACACCGAATTCAGATAATCTGGATTATTTTTCAAGTTTCCTCACTTCTTGTCTTTTATGTACAATAGATGATGCCTAAAAATATCTTTTTAAAATTCCAACCCATTCGTTAAAGTCAGTGGATCAAATTTCTCAAACTCACACAGCCACTTAATGGCCCGTAACAACCTCTACAAACTTATTTCTTCATTTATGAAGTTAGAAGACTGAACTGTTTAATCTTAAAAATCCTTTCCAGGCTTACAGTCCTTGTTTTAACAGCAAAAGAAATACAGACAAACTTCAAACAAAATTGGATGGGAAGCTAATATTTGTAATGTCATACAGAGAGATTAGCTGAGCAATTTCCATTAATAAGAATCATATGGTGAAATCCCCCAGAGCTATTTAGAAACAAATCTCTGATTGCTTAGAACTACAGGTAGAGCCAATTTACTTCTACTTTTTTTTTTTTTTTTTAGAATCTTTAGGATATTTGGAGGTTATGCTCTGTCTTTCTTGGGATGGATTAATAGACATTTGGAAAAGAAAGTTGTGATTTCAGATGAATATTGAAAAAGGACTGAACTGAGCAGGGGATGTGGTGGAAAAGAATGGGAAATGCTCTAAAGGTCAAAGTAACTGAACCGGGCTGGGAATTAGCATATGATAGCATTTTAAGACCATATGATTTCCTTTTGCTGGTAGGCTAGCCTTCAAATTGTACTTACTGTAACACCCTAAATCAATGGGTCCAAACGTTTGGCTTCCCTGGGCCACAATGGAAGAAGAATTGTCTTGGGCGACGCATAAAATGCACTAACACTAACAATAGCTGATGAGCTAAAAAGAAAAAAAAGAAAAGGAAAAGAAGTCACACACACAAAAAATCTCATAATGTTTTAAGAATTTGTGTTGGGCCTCCTTCAAAGCCCTCTTGTGCTGCAGGTTAGACATGCCTACTAAATGATGAAAGAGCCGTTGAGATATTATGAGCAGTTGTGTTTAATATTCTAAGTCCGTCATGAGATACCTGATGCAAGGCCAGACAAATGCCAAAGACAAAGTTAAACAGGAGAGTACCAGCCAAAAGAAATTTTCAAAGATTTAAAAGAAGCACTCTAACATGTTTTCCTTCTTTAAAAGTGGGTGTGTTGGGTTGGAGGGACTGTGTATGGTATTGAGAGAAAACATTTTTTATAACATGCATTTACAAATTGTTCATAGAAAATGTTACTAGATGATTGATATTTCTGTAAGTATGAACTTTCAGATTATTAAAAATAGGAATTGGGGAAGCAGGGACTGCTCAGTGGGTTGAAAGCTCATCTTGTAGCCCTGGAGACTGAGGATCGAATCCCGGCCCTGGCCTGTGTGGACCCATACGCTGAACTGGGGTGTGCCCACAGTTCAGTTCTCACTGAGGGGAGCTTCTTATGTGGGAGGCCCCAGGTTTGGCTCCTGCCCTGGGGCATGCTTCCCTCCCATTTGAGAGGCCACAGGCTCACGGGGGCGTGCCTTCCAGGCAGGAGGCCCTTGGGGCCAGTTCCTGACCTGCACAGCCCTGGGCCACCAGCCTGGTTCCTGCCTTGTGCAGCCCTGCACCCACATGTGGAATGAAAACTATGCAGGAAACTAATGACGTGCAACTATGGAGACTGCTCTGGGCCCTCCCACTTCTCTCTGTCTCTCTCTGTCTCCCTCTCGCTCTGTCAAAAAACAATATAAAATAAATCTTTAAAAATAGAAATTGAAATATTAGAATGAAGACTTTAAAAAAGAAAATAGTTCTTGTATTTCACATTCATATGACTCACTCTTCAATTGTTCTTTAAAAATACTTATATGATTTAACGGCAATCAGATACATACATTTTGAAAAATTCATTTATTAAAATTTAAGAATAAAAATTTTTAAGTCTACTAATAAGGTGCAAATTATATGTAACTTATACTATTAGTATATAATAAGAATTCAATAGTCAAGGCAAAGTGATGTGTATAAAAAGTTAAGAACTCATAAAAATAACAAATAGACCTTTTTCCCTCTATGAGTTCTTCAATAATTCATAGGGAGTTTTAAGTATTCTTTTCCCCATGTATATTATGTTGTAAATTCATTGTAGTGGAATTATTTATGGACAGGTCTATAGGCTCCTTGAACTAGCTGACCTTTATAACCACAGATTATCCTTCTACCAGAGTAGGCATTCAATAAGGATTTGCTCAATATTTTGGTATTGCTTTGACTTATTTTCAATGTAGAGATAATGGTCAAACAAATAAATGATCTTATCCAAGTCTTTAAAGCCCTGGATAATAATATTGAATACTTATAAATTAAAAACATAAAAGACCGACCACAACCTGGGGGAAAATATTTATATTATGTATAAAACCAAGGGACTATTCCTAAAAACCAAAGAACTACAAAATAAGAAAAGCACAAACAGCCAACTAGTATAATATTCATTGATAGATATGAATAAAAAATACAAGTGGCTAATAAATACGTGAAAAGATGACAAACTCTATTATCTGAAAATTCAAATCAAAACAATACTGAGCTATCATGTTTACCTGCTTCATGGAACAAATTTTGAAAGGCTTATAATAGCAATGGTTAGTAAAAATGTGGGGAAATTACTACTCATATAGTTTTAGTGAGAGTGTAAAACACTACTGCCCATTTTGGAGGAAAGACTTTTCAATTTCTAGTCTATTAAAATTTAAAACATGTGTGTCCTTTGAACTAGCAATTTCACATCTTGGAATTTATCTTAGAAAAATACTTATACAAAGAAACATGTATCTGAATGTTTCTGACAGCATTTGTTATATTAGTGAAAAATTGGAGGCATTCTAAATATCAATTAATAAGGTGCAGGTTAAAGAAACTGTGTTTTGTCCATCTGCAGAAATCTCTACATTCATTCAAAAGAATAAGTTGAATATATGTTCACTGATCAGGAAGTATATCTGTGATATAGTTTTGGGTAAAAAGGAAGGTTTTTTTTTGTAAAATACATAATTACAAATATATGTATGGCACGTTGAGGCAATCAGAGACTTTCATTTTACTTTTATACTTTTTTACACTGATGTTTTCACTTCATAGTTTTTGAAAATATAATGCTTTAAAAATATGAAATGCAGCGAAAGCTGGGATGGCTCAGAGAGTTAAGCGCTCGCTTTGAAGCCCAGGGGACTGATAATCGAGTCCCAGCCCATGTGGACCCACATGCTGAACTGGGGTGTGCCCCCAGTTCAGTTCTTGCTGGGGCCTATGTGGGAGGCTCCTGGCCCAGTTCCTGCCCTGCGCAGCCCCGCACCCACCTGTGGAGTGAAACTATATGGAAAACTAATGCTGTCAACTATGGAGACTGCTCTGGGCCCTCCCCCTTCTCTCTGTCTCTCTTGTCTGTCTCTCTGTCAAAAAAAACCAATAAAAATAAATCTAAAAAAATATATATGAAATGCAGAGGGAGGATGATGTGTGCTTCAAGTAAGATTTGTAACAAATACATTGTTTTTGTATCTTAACTATTTTTAATGAATATAATACATACACATGCTTTAAAACAAACAAACAAAACCCCACACAGTACAGGTGAGCTTTACATATCAGTTTGGGTACTTTTGGCTGTAACGAAAGTCTTGAATCAACTGAGTAAAAAAATAAGGCGATTATTATCTGACATTACAGTATGTGGGAGAGCAGCAGCCTTTGAATCTGGTTAATTTAGCAGCTCACTGTTGTCATGAAGAATCTGAGTTCTTTCCAATTCTTTGCTATTCTCAGTGTGATTTCATCCTCAGATGGCTTCCGTGGCCCATTCAGATATGGCAACAACATCAAGAAAATAGAGGATATAGTCTTCTCTAAGGAGTGAGGGGCACTTTTCCCCCAAATTTTCCTCTTCTACCGTGGGAGCCTTCCTTTCACATTCCATTCACCAGAATATCCCAGGCACAGGATATGTGAGGGGACCTGAGTACTTAGGGGACCTTAGTACAAGCAAAATGAGAGTTTCCTTAGGAAGAAAGGAGTGACAGGGTGCAGAATAGTCAACTAACGTCAATTAGAGTGTATCATGAAAAGGAATAGCCCCTTCCTGCTCCATTACTGTTCCTTTCCTAGTCCTTCTATAGCAACAAATGTTGACTGCTTTAACTATTCCTTGGATAGTTAGCCCTGTATCTCTAAACAATAGACTTATATTACTATATTTTGATTTATGAATTTTAGACTTCATCTACAAAATTTAACAATATATTTACATTCTCCACCACTAATGGCACTCTTCTTCCAAACATAATGATGCCATTAGTTTTGCTTCCTCTAAATGTCACCTTTGTAACTCTAAGAAAAAATATATTTACATTTTTGTTTCATATTTAATCAACCAAAGGCAGAATTGTAAGACTCCACACTTTCTCAGCTGAGGTATTATCCACTCCAACTATTTCCTTCAGCTTTGTCCCCTGATTACAAACCTACCCTTTTTTCGTCATCTATAACATGATTTTCATCCTGACATGTTCTTAACAGTCTGTAAGCGCAGTTCTGTTTTCTATGCTTTGGCTATAGATAACTTCAAAGTTTGAAAATTAATAATAATGTTTATATTAGTACAATTATATAAATATTGTTCACTGAGGTTCCCTTTTGTGTAAGCATATATATATATATATATATATATATATATATATATATATATATTGATGCTGGCTTTTTTTGTTTTTGAATCATTTGCCTTTGTTATATTCTCCATAATTATCAGGTTCTTCCTTTATCGTTTTTCTCTGTAGTTTCATGGCTGCCCTTTCAGCATGGTCCCTTTAAGAGCTCCTTCCTCCTTCAAATTCACCTGGTTGCTCTGTGGGCTTGCTGGGCAGCTGCCTCCTGGGATTTTCTTCAACTGTTCTTGGGATTTTCTTCAACTGTTCTCCTTATTTGAATACGCTTTTTAATAGAACACATGCCTTTCTTTTGGGGGGGGTATGGATTAACTCATTTTGCTGAAGAATATCCTCAAAAACTCCTGAGAAAGTTTGCTTGGTAGATTGAATCTCTGTAAAGTTTTATCCGGACACGATGCTTGTTTTATAGTTTGGCTGGGTGGCATATTACAGTCCCAGCTTTGAAAGCATTGCTTTGTTGTCATCTAGAGTCCAGCATGGCTGTTAAAAGAATGGCTGTTGTAATTTTGAGCAAGAAATACATATGTGAGCACATATATTTTCACTGAAACGTCTCTATCTTTAGTGTTCTGAAATGTCACAAGAATAGGAATGTGTTTTTTATTCATTTTCTGTAGAGGCTGAGCCCTTTCAACCTGAATGTCCACATCCTTCTTCTACAAGAAATTTTCTTCTGTTTAATTTTTTTTGATAATGTATCTTCTCATCTGATTTTGTTGCTCTTTATTTCTGAAACTCATTATTTGGGCAGTATACTTGCTTAGATTGATTATGTTTTAAAAAATCTTTTTATAAATATCTTTCTTATGATCTTTTAACTCTATTTTCTCAAATATTTTATTTACTTTATCTTAGAAACATTGTATACATGTATTTTAATTTTAGCGATACTTTTTAAATTCCAGGACCTCTTTATTTTCTTCTGTCCTTTTTTCATATTATTGTGTTTTTCCATGGATCTAATACCTTTCAGAATCTATGTAGGATGCCGTTTAGAGGTTTTGTCTGTTTGTTTGTTTGTTTACTGAAATCTCTGAGGTTAATTTTTGTCTCTACTTCTTTCACTTTCATGCTTCAGGCTTTCCACAAATAACTTTGTTTCTAAGTTGCCTTATCACATTAATGAATTGGGCAACAGAAAATTTCACCAAAAGTTCTATTAGTAGTATGGATTCTCAACCACCATTGTTGCCCTTGGGAAAAGCTAGTGAAAGGTTGGGCTCTCGGGTTTTGGTGTCCCAAAGTAGCAGAATATATAGGGTTTTGGTGTAAATTGACAACTCCCACGCCATCTTCTCTAATTTCCTTCAAATAGTTACTTGAGTTTCTTTGGTTGTAGTTGTGGTGGTAGGCAAATGTCTTAATGCCAGGCATTTTGTTGCTGGAGGTAAACTGAGTTGTGTTCAGAATTCAGTTTCTCTGTTCTGAGTCCCACAATTTTTCTCTGCCTTCAATAGTACCTGCCATTTTTGAGTCCTGGTCCCATTCAGGGATTTTTGTTTGTTTTTAAGGTTTATTTTATTGTTTTTGACAAAGACAGCAAGAGACAGAGAGAGACAGAGAGAATGGGGAGGGCCCAGAGCAGTCTTCATAGTCGTATTTCATCAGTTTTCAACATGGTTTGGGTTCCACACAGGTGGGTGGGAGACACACAGGGCGGGAACCAGGCTAGGGGCCTCCTGTATGGGAAGCACACCCCAGTTCAGCATATGGATCTGCATAGGCTGGGGTTGGGATTCGATTCTTGATCCCCAGGGCTGCAAAACAAGCGCTTAACACACTGAGCCATCCTGGCTTCCCCCCACTTCAGGGTTCTTCACAGAAGATAAGCTACAGCCTGGGCCACAAATCTTTCCACATAAACTCAGAGCTGTGTTGTCCAATGGCCAGCTTCATCATCTACCACTGCTTCATCCCATGTTTGTCTCCCAGAAATCTATTAAAATCTCTTCTCTGTTGATGTCCACACCCTCACTATTTTCTTATTGTTGTAGAATTTTGTCTTTTTTATTCACTACTACTATTTTAGTGGGGTTTCTAAAGTGGGGTAGGAGGGGTAGGAGAGAGAAACACATAAATTCAATCCAGTTTCTGGAACCAAAAGTCACAGATAAACTCCTAAAGACAAATTTTCATCTCCACTTAAACGTTATGTTTACAGAATACATGTTGCCTTACAATATTTATTAAATTTCACTACAACTTTATGAATTGGACAAAATCATCTCTAATGTACAATCAACAAGTATCAAATTCAGTAAGTTTGACTTCCTCAAGGTTAAAACACTAGTTAGAAATACAAAGCTATAAGTATTGTAATTCTATCACCAACAACACAACTACGAGAGGTCATGACTTAGAGATGGGCTTTCCTTCACTGACATATATAAAAATGTATAATGGTATCAAGCAAAGAGCCTTTGGCTGGTAGAGAGTCAGGAGGCCTACATCTGGTCTTATGTCTTCTTTCTAGTGAGCTACACATTCACAGACTTTAATTTTCTTATCTTAAAGTGATAGGGTCAGACATGATGACATTTTCAAAGTTTTTCCCAGTTTTAATGGCTGATATTTCTGTAAATTGACAGTATGTTCCTAAATTATATTATTTGGAACTTTTTAGTAAACATTACCTTAGAAGTATTTTTTTAGCATGTTGCTGTGGACTTAAGTATACCACGCCCTGACTTTAGTGAGATGGGCTTCATTAAGTATTTTCTCAGGGTGTCAAATTAAATCTAATAATATTTAATAGTGAGGACTCTTGTCTAATTGGGACAGTCATGCTTACTTAATTGAGATGCCTCCAGATGATTGTGTGCTAGATCTACAGCACTTGAGGTTACTAGAGACTGACGATGCTTTGGGCTTCTTCAAATAATTCTGTTAGTGCCAAGTATCAGGGCAGCACAAAGAGAAAAAACTCTTCTCCAGAAATATTGCCCCTAAGTGAGAGAATTTATTTTTCCCAGGAAGAAGATAACTCTTTAGTCCTGTAGTAAAGATCAATTAGTAAGTGGCATTCTTTCTTCCACAGAGACAGCTACTCACCGATAGGCTGGTCTGGTATGTTGAGTGCTTGACATAGGCGAGTGCGAGAGCAGACACAGTTGTATGGTGTCTGCCAGAAAGAATCTCGTTACATTACAAGACAAACCTGTATGGACAAAAGAGACAGGAGCTGAAGCTGAGGCTTAAGAAAAGGGATGACTTCAAATATGTACACACACATACACTCACGCTTATTAGCCAAATTTAAAAGGAAAGCACAGGGCCATGGTTTCTTCTTTTATAATATCTATAACCTCAGAAGAAGATGCTGAATTTAATACCTGGCTCTTTTTGGCCATAGGTCTTCTTACTCTCTTTAGATTAACTGACGTCTCTTGTTTCTGTGGTGTTTTAAACTGTTGCTATATTGGGGTTTGTTGCCATTTAATTTTGAAAACATTGACTTTTTAAAATATAGTTCTATCTCCTTCCCTTGGCCTAATGACAGTATTTTCCTTATATGTAGCATTTAGGAAAATTTTATAGAAAACTTTATTATTTTAAAATATAAAAGACAGTATGTTCAAATTTCTCTCTCTCTCTCTCTTTCTCTGGATACATAGACCTATGAATTGTGAATTGACTACCTTTGGGAGATTTTGGCTTTATCTGATATATAGTTATATTATATAATAGTGAACTTGTCCTAGAATAATCCTAATAGTTCCTGAGTTGCTGAACACTCCATATATAAAATTTGTTCTGAAGCCAAATAATCCCCAAACCACATGTCCCATATAATCACTGTAGCAGCCAACAGCAGACTCACACTGCTTAATGTACTTTTTACAGAGGGGTGGAGCTTTTAGATACTTTATTTAACAAAGTTAAAGGTGTAAGTTTAATTATTGCTTTCCAGAAGCTTACATTACATTTGGGCTCAGTAACACCATTGAGATTTCTTGCACCCAAAGCAGGAATGCTCCATGCCCTCAATTTAACCCCTGTGAACCAGTGCTCACCTACACTATTATTAGCAAAAGTATTTTTCAACAGCTAATGTGGAGAGTTACTTATCTCACTGAGGCACTCAGGCTGGGGCCGGAGGCAAGTGGAAGTTAAAGGAGCTAATATGCTGAAGTCAGGTGGACTTGGGCACCTAAAAGAGAGACCTGAGTGACTCTTTAGTAGGAACAAGCATTTACTGAGGATGCCTCTTTTCCTTTCCATTTGCTACTTCCTCACCTCCATGTCTGACCTGTACTGAGGAGTGAATTGATAGTTATCACTGCAATGGAACTCAATAATTTTGGGTATAATAAAATATGCACTAGCCTTTTTGAAAAAAAATCTATAATTTTTATTTTAAATTTTAATTATTTTGTCCTTGTAAAATTTTTAGTTTATGAGACAGTGAATGTATGTTTCATGTTAGTTTAAAATACTTTAAGGGACATTGGAAAGTTGCCTCAATTTGGAAAGCAGAATAATGCCATTTTCCTATTCAAGACTGTGTTCCCAGTAGGCACTCAATAAATGACAACCGTTGATTAGATAACTGCTAGAAATATATTTTATAAAATAATTCATAAAATACTTTATCAGTATTCTGGTCTATCTGATGGTTGTTAAGTATGCTAACGGTTGAAGTATTAAATAAATTGCTTCAGTACAGAGTTGATGTCTTTCTCTCTATGACTGTATGTTTTACATTATTTATTCTTCAGAACAAGGTCATCTTATGACCTACTGAATTCCTAAGAATCTCTACTTTGAAATTCAGATTTATTGGATCAATTTATAAGGTCAAAGTTGTGCCACCACTTCACAGGCACAAGAATTTCCTCAGCTATCAGCTCAGATTACATGTTGTATGCATTCCACAGAAGAGTTTTAAATTTAATTCTGGACTTTAGAAGAACCTGGACAGGAGCAAGAGGGTTGTGGATGGATAATGGGGGAATGAAAGTGAAGTGAGTGTCAGAAGGTTGGTCAAGGCTGAAGTACTGCCTCAGTTACTAGTATTCCTGTGACTTTGGTTTCTTTAGAAACAGTATCTTCAGACCTCAGTTTTATGAGCTTTACAGTGAAGGCACTGAAATCAGTCTCTCTGGCCTTATATTGTGATGTTAATGTTATTTTTGTTTGTTTGTTTGTTTGTTTTGCCCCTCACATAGTACTAATGACGCCATATAAAGCTTTGGTGACCTGAACCTAAAAGTTGGTGATGGAATAAAGGTCATTTCCAGATTTATAAAATACCTAAATATATTTTATAAATACATAAAAGCCCAGCAAAGTCAAGCAATGATATGACAGTATCTTACCTTTAAAAATCTAGCAAAAATATAAAAATCAAGTCACAATTATACAATTAAATAATTGCTTTGTTCAGAAAAATGTTTTAAGATATTATGACAATGCCATTAAATCTCCATATTTATTTTCTGTTATAGACTAAATTATGCCCCCAAATCCATATGTTAAAGCCCTAATCCCTGATGTGCCTGTCTTTGAAAGAGGTAATTAAGGTCTTTAGGGGATAATTAAGGTTAAATGAGGTCATAAGGGTGGAAAACCTTAGAGGAAGATGTCTCAATCTCCCCGCCCCCCCTCCCACCCCCCTTTTGCATGCATATGGAGGAAAGGCCATTTGAGGACACAAGGAAAAAATGGACATCAATAAGGTAGCAAGGAAGGGCTCACCAGAAACGGAGCCAAGCCAGACGTTGATCTTGTACTTTCCAGCCTCCAGAAGTGTGAGAAAATAAATTTTAGTCATGAAGTCTGTGGTATTTTGTTATGGCAGCCCAAACTGACCAAGACATTCTCCATATTTATTAAAAGTACATAGAAATGAATAAAATAGGGGAAGCCGGGATGGCTCAGTGGGTTAGGCGCTCACTTTGCAGCGCTGGGGACCGAGGATCGAATCCCGGCCCCGGCCAGTGCGGAACCATATGCTGAACTGGGAGCTCCCCTAATTCAGTTCTCTCTCTGTCTCTGTATCTCTCTCTCTCTCTCCTCTGTCAAAATAAATAAATAAATAAATAAATAATATATGTAAAAAGAAATGAATAAAATATTATGCTGTAGAAGTCCATGTGAGTTCTCAGAATAACTCTGGGGCTATTCTATCTGGAATGATTGGCTGCCTGAAAATACTGGCATCTAACTCAAGAAAAGAAATCATTATTGGGTTGCAGGAGAGTAGGTCTGAATCTGGTGGAGCTTATGGGTGGGGAATACCCACCCATAAGACTTTATGGGTATTCAAATAATATATATCACATATGCAATTTAAAACTAAACAATGGCAAAGTCTATCTATTAATAAACATTCCATATGATCTCTTAAGGTTCATTTTGTCCAAGAAAGGAGGGGGTATAGGTATCTCCTGCAGAGTGGAGGCTACTGTGAGGTGTCCTATGGAGCTACAACATTGTCAGTACCAGATTTTTTAAATTTGCAGAAGTTGTTCTGTCTTCTCTCACAGCAGGTAAGCAGAGGGACAGAAAAAAATATCACAGAACTCAGAAGTGAGTGTTATCTTTCTAGTTACCAGAACCAAAAACACTGTAATTGGGTCACCATCCACAAGCACAGAGAAACTGAAGGTTAAGTGACTTGCCCACAGTGCTCATTCACAGAAAGTAAATAGCGTCAAAATCTGAAAGCAGGTCTCTTGAATTCCATTATTCAAACTCTTATCCAGTTTACTACACATAACTCCTCTCTTTATATGTAGAGAATATGACTGGGCCTTAAAAACCTGTGACACAGATTCCATGGCATAGCACAATGCTTTATACTATCCTCAATGCATGCATATTATTTGATAGAAAACAACCTGAAATAGGAGTTTTTTATTTGTTTGTTTTTTAAAAATAAAACCATTCCATGTAACTGCAAATTATGGTGTAGTTGTTTTTGGGTTTTTTTTCTTTGTAGATTATCCTGGATGTAGACAAGTTAAATTGTTCCCATATACGTAAGTTCAAGAGAAGTAAAAAACATACTTACTTTTCTTGGCTCATTCTCATTTTGTTATTTCCTATAGAGAAGCAGTCATGAAAGAAAAATAATGATTTGGTTGTGTGATTTTTGTCAAAATCATTTATAAACACTCTTCCATAATGGAAAAGAATCAACCTTGAAATAAACTAAAACACGGTTATTTTTCCTGACTGAGAATAGTTGCTTAAAAAAAGAATTTCAATTCACTTTCAACTATCAAAGATGCTGCATTGTTTTATTTGTAGCACAGAATCATTTGGGGGAAAGATAAGTAACAACAAAAAGCAATCTCCGAATGTCTAAAATCATTAAGGTTGTTCTAACTTGTATGTCTGGGATTATGTCATACAGCTTTTAATGTTACTTAAACTTACTATTCATTGAAAAATTCTTTGTCTTATGAAAAAAATTCACTAGAGATAATTACTTTTAATTTTAGTTTTTCCGATAATTTATAGTATGGAGTTTTTTACTCCCCCAACAAACTGGTAATAAGCTATTATTTTTAATAATTCACAATTTGGCAGTTTAAATTTTTGCCATAATATTTACCAAGAAAAATTCCATTTACAGTTGACAAGCACCATTCTACTCTTCAATAGCTCTTGTGAGTACATTTTGGTCAGCCAAGGGAGCGCTTAGGTAAATTGTCCCACCTAACACCACAACCCTGTAGTTTATATTAGTAGAAGATAAAAGTGACCATTGTACAGTAAAAGCTCAGCAGGGATTCTGCTCACTCTGGGAATGGAGTGAGATGGTAACAATAGTGGAAATATTTAATTTTAATTTCAATTTTTGTTTCTCTTTCTGGGAGTGAGATCTTTCAAGAAAATAATAAACAGGAAAAAAAGTAAGGGAAAATAAAAGTATCTAGTATAGAATTTTAGGAATCTTGAACAAATCCTTTACTTCTTCCATCTGAGAGATTAACTTTTTGGATAGGTGAAACTATACCCTAATTTTTAAAAATCAAACGTCTGGGTAACAGGTATTATATGTTACCACACTAATAACTAAAGGTTCTTGCTCTATGAAACAGTTTCCTTATGAGTTTCCTGAATTTCTCCTTGTCAACTTGATTGTGCATTTCCTTTCATTTAGTTCTCAGTGAAATGAAGTCCCTTGTCAGAGGAGATAAAGAGTGTCTAGTCACCATCTTTTAAATAAGTCTTGTCATAAGCTCGATGACAGGTATTTTATCTAATCTAAATACTTTCTTCTCCATAATTAATAAGCCTACTTCCTGCATCTTTCTTGATATCTCCCATTTCAAAATCCCTATTTCACTTTGAGAAGGAGCAAAAGAAAGGATTAAGAGTTAAGGTTTTAGTCACAATTCTGCCACAAAATGACTGTGCCTTTGGGTAAAATACTTCAGCCTTTCTGAGTTTTATCAATAGTGAAATGTGGAGTTCGGACAGAATTATCTCTGTCAGTCTCTCTCTAAAACCAAAATTCTGATTCTTCCTGAAATTTGTCCAATTTTCCTACATTACTTAGGGAATCTAGGATTAGACATATTAAGAGCATGCTGGTATTAAGTGTAAACGTTAGGTCATCATTGTGACATGCTTCATTACTATTTCTGAATATTAGTCTCACAATAACTTTTTTGACTTATTGGACTTTAGGGGTAAAAGAATCATTTTATTATCTATGTTAACCTCAAGCTTTTTCCCCCTGCTAATCTTGCACCTCCTTATTAGTTTTGAATGTTTTTACCTTTGTTTTTAAGTTTATCAGCTGAGGTTATGCCTAATTAACATCCATTTTTGTTTGCTACTGATTATTTCTCCAACATATTATTTTATTATTATAATCTGAGAAATCATGGACTGACCAACCTGTCCACCCAGCAGTATATCATTTACTCCCTTAATTATTATTCTCACAGGAAAATATTTAGCAGTGCTGGCTGTAGAGAAATACCATCAGTGTTGGCACTGATCTTCTGATAAGTTCTTTCTGCATAATGATCATGAGTTGTGGGATCCACCTAGAATCCATGTTCCCAACTGACTTATTCACCATTGCCCTGTTTATTTGGATTATACTGAGTGCATTTATGTTCTGTTGGTCTACTTTCCTTGAGAGATTTGAATTGCTTTTCTCAACGCCTTATGAATTATACTATTTAGACAAGACAGAAATTAAATGCTTTATTGGCCAATGGCCTCAGCATATGGTTGGGTTCATGAGCCCAAATATAGAAATGTCTGTGGGAGATCTAGGTCTTGAAAAAGTGAGATAAGTGCCCTCTTACACCTGGGAGCCTGGGTGCTGTAGATGGATGGAAGGTAACCGTGGAGGAAGTAGTTCTTCTATTGATCTAAAAACCGATCTGAGTCATAGCCCATAGTACAGAGTCCAGGAGAAGTAACACCCTTTTAAAAGTAGTACAGTGTGCTTGAGTGTAATATTGTTATGTTACAGAATTACAGGCTTATGATTTTGTAATAAAAGATTTGGTATAGATTACCAGCTCATAAAATATGGGTGCTATTTCAGCCGGACCCTGTATTTTAGAGCTGTAGCAGATCTCAGAGGTCATCTAGGTCAGCCCTCTAATTTTTCAGGTGGAGAACTTGACACCTAGATAGGTTGCCCAAGATTACACAGCTAGTTAGTGGTAATCAAAATGCCCATATTCCCAACACCATGTGAAGTCATTATACTTGATGCCTCTCAAACCTATTTTTTCAAAGTAAAAGTTAATGGACCATCAGTGCATACATACCCTTCAGTCTAAATGTTGCCTTTTGAACCTCCTTCAATCTTTTTAAGGCTCCCTTTGATATATATTTGAATCAGATTCAGACCAGAAAAGAGAGTAACTAACTGTGTTTGCCAGAGTCCATCAGCCTTTAAGGGTGGCTTGTGACTCAGAAAGAGGTACTTTGTAAGGTAATCAATTGTCAATTTCTTTTTTTTTAAGATTTATTTTTATTCTTTTTGACAGAGACAGAGAGAGACAGAGACAGAGAGAAGTGGGAGGGCCCAGAGCAGTCTCCATAGTTGTACATCATCAGTTTTCAACATGGTTTCCTTCCACACAGGTGGGCGGGTGGCCGCACAGGGTGGGCACTGGGTTGAGGGCCTCCTGCATGGGAGGCACACCCCCTCAAGCCAGGGGTTGAACGAGGAGGCAAGAACTGAACTGGGGGTTCTGAAATGGGAAAAACACCCCAGTTCAGCACATGGGTCCACATGGGCCAGGGCAGGGATTTGATCCTAGGTCTCCGGGGCTGCAAAGTGGGCGCTTAACCCACTGAGCCATCCCAGCTTCTCCAACTGTCAATTTCTTACACAAACTTCTCCATTGAGATTTAAGGATAGGAGAGGGGAATGAAATGCATCATTGAATTGAACCCACTCCGATTACATGAGCTGAACACAATGATTAATTTGTGTTTAACTTGAACATAATAATTTTATGGGGATTTTTTTTAAATTTAAGAATCATTTGCATTTTTAAGATTTAAGCAAAATTTTGCTCTCTAAACTATAACCTCATTGTTTTTACACCTGTGTAATTATAGAAAACCAAGGATGTTACTTGTATCCCATATTTCCTTTGGAGACTGAGTTTTCAGCCTAATACTCTTTTTGTACTTTAGTGCAAACTGATTTTCCTCATAATAGTGAAGGTTTTGGTGGGTTTGTGTGGGGGGGGCAATAGTGGATATCAGGGGCCTGGAATGTCCCAAATCATTTGCTCTTGGGAAGACTTCCCCCAAGCATTTTGGACTATTACAAAAGAAAGGTGTTCATGGTTGGAATTGCCATTCCTGGAGTCGCTCTATTCACCTGAGTGTGTTTCAGAGCCCCGTGATATGTTCTGCCACATCTGCAAGTTTGGAAGTTCTCAAGACATCTTGTAGTCCACCAACTTCCACAGTAGGTGAGATCCACAGAATGGCAAAGTCTTCTGACTTCTCTTCTCCAGCTCTTTGAACTGATTGTTCAGGCCCTCTGACTGAGAAGTCTAGGCCAGGTAGCACTCAACAAGACTCTTAAAAATACCAACTGAGCACTCTAGGGGGAAATAAAACTATAAATTTATATTTATGGAAAGTATTATTTTGGGAAAGTTTCCAAGATGTATTAATTGGGCAACAGCCAGTCTGCTTTTTTGAAAAATTAATCAAAGTTGAATACCTCCCATTGTATTATACATTATAATAAATAAGCTTGTCTCTAGGATCCTAATAGTAGACTTTCTCATTTGTGGATTTAATAAAAATAAATACGTTCATATTTTTCTGGTTTTTTCTTTTTTCACCTGGCCAAGATATCTTATGTAGTACAAAATGTCAAATGTATCTGAACCACTGTAAATGCTTTGGTGCCAACGTGCTAAGAGCCTTTAGTGACTTCATCAAACATTAACCTAGACTTCTATATGTGGACTTGATGACAAGCGCTACTCCTGAGAGCTGTCATTTGATTGATTCATAGCGTTGCTGTGACAATGTGGAAGCCCCATGGGGCATTTTCAGAGGCAGCATGGAGACTATAAGCCAGAACAAGTGTACTGGCATAAATCTTCAGTAAATATTTATTAAGATCAATGACTACATACAATGTGCTGATGGTAGCCTTGTGTGCTGAGTTAAAATTAAGATGAATTATATTATTGGTGAATTAGGACTTCCTCTTTGCTTTTAAAGCACAGGGCAGGTTTGGTTTTTTTTTGCTGTTGTTGTTGCTGTTGTTGTTGTTGTGTGTGCACATAACTTACATATCTTGTTAGTTGCCAGACATTACATCATAGTGCTTACACATCCATTTAACCTATGGTAGGTCTGTAGAGGTTTGGTGATGATGTTACCTACAGAAAAGTCTTGGATAAGAGCCAGCATCAGACTGCAGTGAGTCATTTGACCTCCAGTTACGTGGTCAGTTTTAAGGTTGTAACAGTCAGTTCGTAATCACACTCAGCAGTGCTCAGTGAGTAATAGCAAGCATTGTAAAAAGCAGTGCCTTTAGAGAGAGTTCCTTGGAGGTGGGGGTGTACAAGAAGGGTGTTCATGACCCTCTGGAGTACAAGATATTAATATTTATAGATGCCAAAATTCTTGTTTGTTAGAAATAAAAGAGTAGTTTTCTTCTCCCTCATACAGTTTCTCAAAAATTTGTAGTTGCAAAGCCTTATCTGGACCTACGTTATCTAGATATTCTTGAGTACTATTTTAAGCACTTGGGGTATATTTTCCAGGGGGCCTTCTTCCCCAAACAGTTGACCTTCAAAGGAAAGAATAAGATTTGAGATTTTAATTTTTAGCCTGGACATAAAGAAAATTTAACAAGAATCTTTT
Source organism: Craseonycteris thonglongyai (assembly GCA_004027555.1). NCBI lineage: Eukaryota > Metazoa > Chordata > Mammalia > Chiroptera > Craseonycteridae > Craseonycteris > Craseonycteris thonglongyai. Next base: position 19,179 of record PVKE010004946.1, on the reverse strand, counting down.
AGGATGAAAACATAAAATATTTTTAATAATTAAATAGAACCACATAAAATAATTTTGCTTCTATTTCTGCAACAAAAAAGGAAGAAAGGACATTTTCATATTTTCTACAGTCTTTAACAGGTAAACCATAAACTCTTTGGTAAGTGCTACCTATCCAGCAGAGAATATGATTTGAAGTACTGAATCTGCTCTGATGAAGACAAATCAGTTGTGTCAAAAAAAACGTGTTTCCCCCTTAAAAACTGGCCTGGAGTAATGTTTCTCAGAATCTTGTCTAGAATCATTAGTGATCTGCTATAATCCTGGTTATGGATCACATACAATTCAAGTTCTAACATAACCCCATCTAAGGTATTGAACTTTTAAATAAATATTAAAGACAGAGTACAAGACCTAGCTAATTCTTTAGAGATTTGTCATCAAAACTATTGCAACTTTCCTTCTAATTCTGTGTGTAGTCTCCCAGGGAACATCTGTGGACATTTTTCGTTGTTGGTTGGTTGATTTTATTTATGAAAGTAGTAGCCCTCTGCCCAAACAGAAATTGAGAGGTGTTGATCTAAAAAGCAATATCCACAAATTGAGGTTAAATGCTTTAAAATCTATTGTCTATCTTTGTCTTTAAGCCTTTCAAGTTACCTAGCCAATTATTTTCTGTTTCCTCATTTTGAGTTCAGAAATAATAAAATAGTGGTTCCTGGGTGTTTTTGTTTTATAAGCTTGAGCTAACAATTACTACCTTTTCATTAAGTGAACATTTTTTTTTAAATCACTTTCACATAGATGAAAATTTCCACAAAGGATTTTTTCAGAAACTTGATGAGACATCTCTGACTCCATCTTTTAAATCTTAAATTAAAATATTGAATGCTAGTTGACCATGAACAAAACCATAAGTAATTTAGCTTTGCATATTTTGTCAGATTGGCAATGAAGCTCTGGTAGTCCCAGAAAGGTAGTCTGATTTGTGCTCAATAATTATCTTTATTTTTCTTTGACTACCTCTAAAACTCTGAAAAAGATGTACCGGTATCTTTTGAATTTACTACAGGTTTTTCAAAGAGAACAATTTATTTAAAAATTTAGTCTTTAAAACATTTTTAACTGGGGGAAGTCCCTTAAATATTTATCATAATTCACTAATAAATTGATATAAACTCTATTTGGATGTTCAGGAGATTAGGCAGTCATTGAGTATTGTATTTGTGTTAATCCTTTATGCATTATTCTTTTGTGCTCTTATTCTGGGAAATACAAAAGTATAAAGAAATGCCATCAGGAATCAAAGACACTAAAGTTTGAAAAGAGCAGCTGGAAAGCATTATGGTGCCCTATAATCTACAGAACCAGAATTATGTGGTCTGGGTCTCTAAAGAAGGCAACAGATTCTTTGTCAAATTTGCTATAAACAAAGAAAAGGATGATTCGTTGGGCAATGAGTTATTATTCAACGTTCACACAGCTGTATCATTTCCTGTTGGCTGAAGAGTGAGGGCCAACTCTATGCAACAGCAGTCAATCACATTAGCAGTCAGCATTAATGAGAAAAAACAAGACCAAATTCTGCAACTCTGAGTGAAGTACCCTTACCAAACAGCCTACACAGCTTATTGCAATGCCCTTGACAGGGCAAACAGGCATAATTTTAACCCATTGCTCATTTAGAAATAAAAAAAGTGCAGCTTGCTGCCGCATTCATTTAATTTTACATAAACATGGCTTGCAATGTGAAAGTACAATATGCAAACTGTTCTTGGAGTTATTTTTAAACAGAACTTGTTGGGAAGTTGGGATGGCTCAAGTGGTTGAGCATTTATCTTGCAGCCCCGGGGTCTGAGGATCAAATCCTGGCCCTGGCTAGTTTGGACCCACATGCTGAACTGGGGTATGACCCCAGTTTTGTTCTCACTGCCCTGCGTAGCCCTGCACCCACCTGAGGAATAAAACTGTGTAGAAAACTAATGATGTGCAACTATGGAAACTGCTTTGGGCCCTCCCCCTTCCCTCTGTCTCTCTGTCAGAAAACAAAACAAAACAAAACAAAAACCAACAATAAAAATAAATCTTTAAACAGAACTTGTCTGTAATCATACTGTAGCATGAATGTATATGATGATCAGTAGTTAATAATATATTTTTGTGTGGTAAATTTCAAAGCACAGAACTTTGGGGGTAAAGTAAAGACTGTAATATGTGAGTTATCTCAGGGTAAACGCAGCAGCCACAAGTGTCACCTGCAAGTATTCTCAGGGCAAATGGGAAAAGGGTTCAGAGAAAATAAAGGCAAAAATTCCCTTCGAAGGGAACAAATGCTTCCCAAATAATAAATTCAACCCATCAAATTTTGTGAACTTTCTTTCCTCAATTCCTCTTTCTCCAAAATAACTGACTCCTCTTTTTGTTGTTGCTATGTTACATAAGGCCAGCTGAATGGCCATCCCAAAGAAGAGATAATTGTGGAAGTCACACCCCTCAATACAGAGCAGACTATACCCTGCCCTTATTTTTATATTGATCTTCATGTATTTGAAGCTATTTCATATCCTCCATTTTAGTAAATTCTCAAAGAGAATGCCTGTGACTCATATCCATATTTTCTGACATAATGTCTGTGAAGGCATCCTGCATGTTTTTGTGTTTTTATGTCTTCTTTCCTCTGTTGATGATGCCTGTAAGTGACCTGTGCTTTCTCCTCACCATGCACCTGCTCCTGCAAATACTTCTGCTGGAGTATGAAGAGAGGCAGGCAACCATGAATAAACAATTAGGCTTATGCTGTACAATATTCCACTGTGAGCTGAAGTCTCCATAAATATGCTGAACCTAAAAACGGTTGTCTGTAGTGTGTTTCCAAAAAAGAATGTTCAAAAATTTAGGGCACATGACATTCTAAGCAACCTTATTACATGACTTAAATGAGGCAGATATCATTCTCTTGTAAGGTTGAAACTGAGAAGAATAATTCAGAAAGTGTTTGCAAATTAGATAGTGCCTTAGTTTAGCTTGCACTAAAACCCAAATTTCCAGACTTGTAGTCCAGTTTCATAGGAAGAATAGAGCTATTGTTTATTAGCCATATGTCAATCCCTAGATAGTGATTCTCTCTTAATTTGCCCCCTCCCGGCCAGGGGTCAACACTTTTTGTGTCCAGTGGGATACAATCTCTATGCACGTAGAGACTCGCCCATAGTAAGTAAAGGGTTAATGACAAAGGAAAGAATTTTTCAGTTCAGACCTCTTCAAGCAATTGAATGCTGAATACATGCCATATATTAACTATCTATGTTGAAATGTTTGCTATTTTTTCCCTCATCTCTTGAACTTATTATAAATTAGAGAAAGGAGAGAGTAATAGGAAGATAGAGCAAGACAGAATAACAAAAGAAAGGACATTAGGTAATAAAGGATCCCCTAAATGGGGTTTCACATCTTCCAAACAAATGCCTTTCTTAGAAGAAAATCTCTCATTGTAGTTTAAAATATTGGTCTTTTCTAAAACATTAGGTATCATTTAGATCTGAAAAGCTCATTGAAGAAGAGCAGTTTCATTAGGTTTCATAGTTAATGGACAGGTGCAGACCTAGAACTGGAGTCATTCAGTCATTCATTCATTCATTCAAGTAGTCATGTCACTACCCTGCTTCAAGCCCTTCTATGTCTGACCATATATTACTCTTAGAATGAAACCCCACTTTTATGACCACATCTCCAATGCCCCATTATTTCGCCTTGGCCTGCTTCCATCTTCCCTCTTATCTATTTTTTCCCTCCTTCAGCTGGTCCCTCGCTCGCTTTTCTTCTGTCCCTCAAACTTGCCAAACTCTTTCCCTCCACATTACCCTTTCACAGTCTGTTCCCTTGCATTCCACGGGGCCGCCTCTTGACTGATTTGTTCTCATCATAGAAGACTTGGCATCCTTAGAGAGACAGTGCCAGGCCACTGGGTCTAATCCCCACCCTGCTGTGCTTTTTCATGCCATCCTATTTTCTCTTCATAATGCTTAGCGCATTCTTATTTGCTCACTTGCTTCCTGATTTATTGTGTAGCTCTAGTCTGGAAAGTGTGCTCTGTGACAGCAGCAAACAGGTCTGGCTTGTTTACTATTATCGTCACAGTTCCTAGAACAGTGCTTAGCATATAGCAGGTGTTTAATAAGTATTTGCTGAACTAAATGCTAAATGAATTATTTAAAATATATACTGAATATCCACACATACAAAGCACTAGAGATTCAAAGAAGAAAAGGATAGAATTCATACCCTAATGAAACTCAAAGCCTGGTGGCTTCAGGCAGTTGGTTTTCTACTCTATTACACATCCATTAAATTTCACTAAGTAATTGGCAGATTCCTGGAGATTCAAGTAACCTGATTTCCAAAAATAGTCATCCACTATGATTCCAGATTATTCACTGGTAAAGTGATTATGCCACTCATTTACCTGGGATAGACACTGTTTACAATTATTGTTCTAACATAACCATTTTGCTCTCAAAATTGCCCCAGCTTATATGATAAACTACATAGTTACCTTAGTCTTTGTCAGCCAAATACTAATAATTGACAATTGTTGCTAGTTAGAGTAGTTTAACCATATAGACTACATCAAATCAGGAATGTGGAAGGTCAAATCATATCTCTAGAAAGGGACAACATCCTAAGTTAAAACTCAGAGGAAAAACAGTGTGATTCTATTTTTCTTGTTCTAATTAGTGAGGCCAGAATTTCCCAAGATACATTCAGTAATTCTCAGAAGTGCAAAAGAGTTACACGTGAAATATAAAATAGGTTGAGGATTCTTTATTATGTCAGAACTATTCTGCAAATGTTACTTACATTTCCTCATAATTACTGTTATAACTCTCACTTTAAAGGTGATGGAATTAAGGCTTAAAGAGGTGAAATAACTCATCCAAGGTCATATAGCTAGAAAATAGAAAGGTCAGGACCCAAATACCCCTCTGTGAATTCTAGCCGTTAGCCACTATGCTTATTGGTTCTCAAACGAACAAGTAAACTAACAAGTAAAAAGATTTTTGAGTAGATTTGGAGGTTGTCAAATAGGCTACTTCTCTACCAGACTGTTTCCTGTCTATAGCATGTCAAACTGGTTGTTATATCTTCAAGGGGTGATATGAGCACAGTGTCTCCATCACTACTTGGCCACGGCACCGTTCTTTGTGAGGAGTAAAGGTCTGCAGAGCAAAGTTTGGCCAGTGCTGCTGTAGGAATCAGGGCAGGGCCAGCTATCTCCTCTGTGGGTCAGCGCTTCCTGTGTGTAAATATCGCTCCACACACTGACTCCACCTCAGAGTCCTCCTATGGAGGGGCTCCAGCTTTCTTGCTCTGAAAGGAAAAGGTCATCTTTGGACCCCTGAGGCTTCAAGTCCATAGTGTGCAGTACTAATTTCTGTGCTTTTAACCACCTTTCATGGTGCCTTTTCACTCCCCATACAGAATTTTCTGGCTTTTGGCTTCATCTTTTCATTTACAAGTCTAGAAGTCTCCATAGGGGAATGTTTAGATTGGTTTTAGCCAATGTCCTTACTACAACTTGATAGTTGAAAGCTCCTGATTATTTGGAGTACAGGAGATGAAGATGGAAAAAACAAAACAAAACAAAACAACTTTTCATAAGAAAAAAAGAGAACAAATGAATGGGCCAGTTTTGGTCCTCTCTGAGATATCTGAGGTGGGTGGGTAGGGGGATGGATGTAGAAGATGAATGGAGAGGGATGGAGGGTTGCACCTAATTTTTTCAGCTAAACATAATTGTATTTTCTGGGTCCAGCTTCAATTCCAGGGAGGGGGTACTACAGATAGAGGATTTAAAGGGCAAGAACAGAATCCCTCCTCCCCAGTCTCCTCATTGCAATATGGGAAGTGGCTGCTTGTGTGTGTACAGGTTCTAAGTGCAGTACAGTTGAGTTTCCCATGGCTTTTGTCACTCAGTTATAAGCATCTTCCTTTTTTTTTTTTTTCCTTCTCTGCTCCCATTTTCCCTACTCACTCCCCAAACCTTTCTGCCTTCTCCTGAGGGACTGAAACTGACCGGTTTCAGAAGCCAGCCTATTACCGTGACTCAGGCAAGCCAGTTCCCATATCTGAAACAACCAGGCTTAGCTGCTGTTCCATGGCCTATATACCTGAGACAAACCATTTTCCATTACATAATCTTTCCCCACCCAAGATTTGCTTCCTATGTTTTAATCTTACTGCGGGTGCCGAATGTTTCGCTTTCATAAATGTTCATGTGGCTTCTGTAGATCAGTCCCTGTTAAAGCGATTTTAAAAGCATTCTAGTAAAAATCAATATGCACGCAAATTCAGTTTCCCATCTCCTTCTTGACTTGCACAGTCCCATCCACCAGCAAGGTATTCTTGAGGTCTTCAAGTTGTCCTAGCCTGGGTCTGGAAATAGATCCCGCACCGTCACCCTAGAGGGCGCACTGTTTACATTTTCCGCAAGTAACGAGACGGCGCTCGGTCCCAGGCTCCATAAAAGGGGAGGAGGCGGATCAGTTTCCTTCTCTCATTGAGAAAGAAGAGGATTGGAAGGCCGAGCGTATAAAGCCGCGCAGAGAGCGTGAAACAAAGCAGTCGGCTCGGAATTGGACTTCGGAAGCGCGGTGTGGAGTCAAGCATAAAACTTATTGGAGGGGAGTAACGAGCCTACTCCTCCAGCGCTCCTCGTCTGTGCCGCGCTTCAGGGGTTCCCACCAGCCTCGCGATTTATTTTTATATCTCCTTTTTATATAGAAAGAAATATAGATATATTTTTTTCCTCTAAAGAGAAACATTCCTCTTCCAAGAGAAAATAAGGCAAGATCAATGAAGGAGAGAAGAGCCAGCCAGAAATTATCCAGTAAATCTATCATGGATCCTAATCAGAACGTGAAGTGCAAGATAGTAGTGGTGGGAGACAGTCAGTGTGGGAAAACCGCGCTGTTGCACGTCTTCGCCAAAGACTGCTTCCCAGAGGTGAGTGTGGCGGGCCGCGGGGTCCCCCGTCTCCAGGTGGGTTTCCCTTTGCTTGTCCCCCTTCACCCGTTTTTCTTTTTTTACGCCGTCTCTCTGACCCTTTACCACTTTCTTCCCGGTTAGACCGCCGGGAGAGGGAACGTGGGCTGGTAGCGTTTAGGGGTTGGGACGCACCGCGCTTGCACATTCCGCTTTTAGCTTCTGAAACTTGCCCGGTCATGTGTGCAAACCCTTGGGTTGGGAGATTTGAATCCTTACGTTTTGGAGAGCTGAGGGTGGGGGGCGAGTGGGGAGGCAGACGGGGGTTTAGGAAAGAGGTTTCGCGTGTTTAATGCCTGACCCGGTGTGTGCCGGGTTTTATTTTTTGAGGCGTGGGAGGCCGGGCGTTGTGCGGCTGTCGTGCATGCTAAGATAACCTTTTTGTCCTCTTTCCTTCTGTCCGTTTTGTTTGTCCAGAATTACGTTCCTACAGTGTTTGAGAATTACACGGCCAGTTTTGAAATCGACACACAAAGAATCGAGTTGAGCCTGTGGGACACTTCAGGTAAGAGTCTTCAGACCGCGTGGTACTTGGGGCCGGTTTCCAGCCGCGTCGCGGCGGGCGGCGGGTCGCTAGACCGCACGCCTGGCACGCTCTCGGCACCGGCCCGCGCGTCGCCAGCGCTGTGCGCCCCTCCACTAACCCTGCCTTTTCCGAGGGATTCCTGAGGACCCTGCTGGGTGATCATTTTGTCCCTAGTGCGTCGGGGTGGGGTACGACTGTGGGGACTTGGGGGGGGGGGCAGTGGGGAGACAATGTCGCTGTGTGCCCAGAGGGTGACCCCGTGGGGGGGATCGCATGGAGCTGGATGGTCAGGGAACGGTTGGCTCGCAGGGCGATCTATGCCTGAGTCGCCGCGAAGCAGCCAAGGTGGCCCGATGTTGGGGTCATGCGTGCGCCGCCTCGGAACCTCTTGGCTTCTGGCGGCTCTTCACGATCTAACCTGATTTTCTGGGAGGCTGGGAGTGCGGGGGTGGTGAGAAGTAAGAGGTGGGAGAAAATACCCGGAGCGACGCAGTTACGCTTGGATCCCGCCCTTGGGGGTGGGGGAGGTAAAGTGAGCGCCGGCAGCCTCTGCGCTCCTGACGCTTACAGCCAGGAATGCGCTGGCGGCTCTGGCAGCACGCGGCTGGCAGGTCCGCCAGCGCCGCCTCGGTGCCGACCTGCTGATCTGCGCTCCCTTCGAACCCCCGCCCTCGCTCGCTCAGGGTGATCTGCCGTCTTCCCCTCCTCCCCCATCCCCCGCCCATGCCGTTCCCTCCGGAGCCTTATTGCATCACCTTCCGCCAGCCTACAAGGCCGCGGGCAGCATTATTCGCCTTTGACCTTCCTGTCCAGTTGAATTATTGGCATCGTGGTGAATTATTTTCAAGGGTCTCGGGTTCAAGGACGGGTCATCGCCTTCCCACGCGCTCACCTATCCACCTGGTGCGTGGTGGAAGGGAGGGTCGGGTACCCCCGGCGGGGTGGGGGTGGGGGCTTCCAGCGCGCGGCTATTTTTTCGAGCCGGGTCGAACGAGGTTAAGGCAGAGGGCATCACCTGGAATTTCGGTCTGGGATCCAGGCACTCACCGCTCCCATCTGTGGTGCTCTGGAACGAAAGAGTGTCCTTTCCAAGAAGGGTGTGGCCTCTGGAGGAGGAGGAGGAGCCACCGGGCTGCCCTGGTGAAGGCCCCTACGCGTAGGTCTGGGAGTTTAGCAGGGAACAGGGCTGCCGCGGGTGAACCGAGCCAAATCCCCGTAAAACTAGCCTGCAGGTTTTGCTGTCAGGCGGGAAGGCCCCGAGATGGACCTGCGCTCAATTGGGAGCGGCTTCGTGGAGGTGCTTCTGGGCAGTACGAGTTCCCCGCAACCCGTGGGCTTTAACCTCTGGAGATCCAGAGGGACGCAGGAGATTTAAGAGCCCGAGGAAGGGACCGGACTGACAGAGTCGCCAGAGGCAGTCCTTGCACAAAGGCAAGCTGGAGTCTCCCACGAGCGCCTCTGTTGGTAGGTTCCAGAAGCTCTCGTTTCTGCAGTGAGAAGCGCTTATTTTCCCTCCCTGGAGAGTCAGGCTCTGCCTGGAGCTTTGCCACGGCCTACAGAACCAGGACCTCACCGTGTTTTGCACACCTTTTTCACAATTATAGGAAAGGCGTTGATAATATTCCAGTGTTTTCTTCAGTAGTTCCTAGTGGACAGCACAGCTGGTTTGGTACCAGTAATTAGCACCAGTACAACCCCCACCAGCCCTGTTTGAACCCATACATAAGAACTATTCAGGTTGCGGTCTGTGAGTCTGATCCAGTCATTGATACAAAGCTGTGTTTAGATCTTAGCTACTGTTTCCACGGATTTCTGTGTGCAAATCCCCTACCTCCCTGAGTCTCATTTCATCATCTGAAAAAAAAAAAAGAGAAAGCTAGATAATGTGCGTGATCTCTCCCAGCACAATTCTTGGCTTTAACCCATTGGACAAGAAAGCAAGTCTTTTTGTTTCCTAGGATGTTGGTTGGCTTTACCTCTTAGTACCCGTGGATCTGGCATCCCATGCTGGGATTTTCACCACCCACAAAGGAAGCCAGGTTCTGAACAGAGGCACTGCTTCCTGGTGGAATTAGGAAGGAGACTCTTAGGTGGTGGAGGGGCGTGGAGGGACTTATAGGAATGCTGAGTTGTACACATCCATCCCCCTTGTCTCAAGAGTCACAGGACCAGCAACAGAGATTTTCGATTAGGTGCCCAAAGGGCTAAATTGACTTTTTTTTTTTTAGGAGAAAAAAGAGACATTGGTTTTCAAAGGCTAGAAAACAAAAATGTGGGCAGTTTATAGTTGGAGTCTCTGCTTCACATGTGTAGATGAAAATCACTTTAGGTATTTTCAAGTATTTAATTCAAACGGTTTGTAGTCCCTGCACACATAGCATCATGCCTCCAACACAGTAGTCACCCAGTGAAATCTGTTGCATAAACAAATGACTAATCATAGGCATAGTTTCCAAGGAGATGAGATTCCCTGATGTTTATTACCAGTGAATTACCTATGCACAAAGAATGGCAACTTTATAAACATTGCCTTTTATTACATTAAAGATAGTCACCTGAAATGAAGTCTGTAGTAAGGTAATCGCTTGTATTTTTATATAATGAAACAAATCTATGCATGTTTAACTATGATATACCGGTAAAGGTTTGAAAAAACTGATTAAGAAAATACCACTGCAAAATTATTCAATAATGAAATCTTAGTTCGAATTTAGATTTACAATAGTGGAGAAAGGGCTTAATGGAATTAGTTAAAATCCCATTATGATGTTTTTGAGGCAAAATATTAAACAGTCACCAAGCACTACTTAAAATCTAAGAATAGACAGTTTTCACCAAAATATGGTTTATTGTTCATGAGCACAACACATCAAGCAAGAACCATTGCGTGAGCAGCTAATCATTTCAAGTGTCTCATTTTTCCATTGCATCTCAGTGGAACATTTCTGAACAGGATTATTTTTTGACAAATGTTTGACATTTTCTTTGCCCACTAAGACATTTGTTTAGTTCAGTTTGTGAAAATAATTGCATATACCTTATGCCTCTTGGTGCATTTATTTTTTCCAACATTAATCAGTTTAACTCTGGAGATGAGCTACATCTAAGCCAAGTCTCTAAAGTCTTAAATGTCAGATTTTCATTTCTTTCAAGAACTTTGTAAAAGTTAGGCACACTTCATTTTTCCCACAGTGATCTCTAACTCCTCTTGCATAAAGAGAGATATAATATAAACTTTGTCCTTTGACTGGCATTCACAATCTGGCCTAGGAGAGGGGCAAATGTTTCGCAGACAGAAGCAGTTCTCTTATCTGGCTTTTGTACTTGGAAGGCTTCTCATAAGGGGCCTCCTTTCTCCCCTAACAGTCGTAGGATATACATAGGCAACACTGCCAATTTGCGTGTGGGAAAGAACATCAAGTGGAAATAGGATATATGGGACCTCTTTGGACCATGAGAAAAGAAGATCATTGCCTACTTTTTGAGGCACAAAAACTGAATAGTGCTTTCCATTCTCTCCCTTTTTTCTGCACCTACTATGTGCAGGCCCTGCATTAGGCCTTAGAGATCCAGTGTTGATTAAAATGTGGTCCCGAGTGAGGTGGAGCAGGGAGTGGGGAGAAGGAAGCCCTCCCACTTAGTGTAGCTCATATTCAAGCCACTTTTATCAGGTTCTTGAACCTGAGTACTCTGATCCACCTGGCTGCAGTGTATTCTGTTGTCCAGTATTCCTAGTAGTGATAGACCCCCTCAGATAGCAAACAAATCATCTCTCCCATCCCCAGTGCACACACCAGTTAAAGCAACCACAATGGCACTTTGATGCTAGTTGAGTTCTGATGGCTGCTTAAAGTCACTCCAGTGACTTAAATAAATAAAACCTTTTAACTCTGCCTCCATGAATTCTCTAAAGTGGGTATGGCGGTTAAAGGTATCCTTTGGATCCTGATCCATAATTTCTTTATTTTAATGAGAAATATTCCCTTTTCATTGATAAGATGAGCATTTTTTTACTTTATTTTATTTTAAGATTTTATTGTTTTTGACAAAGAGACAGAGAATGGGGAGAGCCCAGAGCATTCTCCACAGCTGCATGTCATTAGTTTTCAATAGAGTTTCACTCCACAGGTGGGTGTGGGTCTGCGCAGGGCAGGAACCAGGCTGGGGGGCCTCCCACATGGGAGGCATGACCCCAGGAGCTTGAGGTCTCTCACATGGGAAGAGCCATACTAGGGGCACACCCCAGTTCATCATATGGGTCCACATGGGCCAGGATTCGATCCTCAGTCCCTGGGGCTGTAAGACGAGTGCTCAACCCACTGAGCCATCCTGGCATCCCAAACACTTTTATTAAAAGCTGCAGAAATGCTCTGAATGATTTTCAGATTCACTCAGTGAGTTTCTGCAACAGCGTGGGTCATTGTTTCAACATTTTGAAGTGACAAGTGAGACCAAAAGTAGTTCTAAATGCCACATGCTTCATAATTTGCCACAATTGCCAAGCGTGGAGGCAATTTGTAGCATGGAGCCAAATGCCTACTAATAATAGAAATTCATTCATCTAAGTATCACCTCCTCTTTTCCTAAGTGATTTGATTGCAGTATAATTCCAGCACAAGTGATGTAGGGAGCAGTAATCATTCCTGACAGCTTTTTAGCCAAGGTAAGTTAATGCACATTTTATTTAAGGCATACTCAGTTCAGTTGCTAAAATTCTTCCACAAAAACTGTGCTATTGCCTCATGGATACTCTATTGAATCTTGTTATGACATAAGCTTCTTTTAGGCCCTAAGTGCTAAAGTTAACACTTCCCGTATTGGGTTTTTTTAGTATTAACAGAATGTTGTATTCTTTAAATTTTATACTTACAAGGAAAGAGCAAAGAGAAACCTTCAATACTCATGGCCCGACTTTAAGGACAAACTCCTCTACAAACATAAGTCTATCTGTATCGTTATATTTGTAGCTAATACATCCAGTTTTAAGCACTTTATTGAAATGTTTCTTACCAGGGATGGTGTTTCAGGTGTGTTAGAGGTCAGTATATAATTAATTCAGAAAAGCAGCTTCAAAGGCGATCACAGGTCCCTTTTTGGTGATTTTTTTAAACATGTAGATATAAATTAACACATCAAGGCAAGATATACAGAAATGATTATAAAACCAGTAGCATTGTTTTTTAGGGCATTTTGTGCGCATGACCTTTGCTAGATGCCATCAGCTGGGAGAGGACAGTGCAAAGCTGAGCTAGAGCAGCTTCTGCCCTCAAGGTACTAGCAGTTTTATCTTTGGTGCGACAGTACCCTTTCCTATTGGAGGGTGAGTCCCAGGTTCTAAAGTTGGTTTCACCTAGCATCTAACATCCAAAGAATCTTTGAAGGCCACAGAGCCATCTCAGGTGCCTGACTTGTGACTCATGGCTCATTGAAGCCCATCAAAATTCCTTCCTTGTCTCTAGAAGTTGACTTGGTCCTTAAGAAGTCTTAAACATCCTCCCACTTGGAAATAGATTTACTTTTAATGACTATCAGGGAAAACAAGGTTCTGAAAGTTGAAGAATTCTATCTTAACCTTGTAGAGAATGAGGGCAAGAATTTACAAAGAAGCCAAAGACGTGTGGGTACTTGTGATGTGATTATCAAGGGCAAAATCCCAGAAAACCAGTTAGATCATAAGGTACAATCTCTAAGAGCTCAGAGTTTCAAAACCAGGTTTAACTCTTGAGTTTTCAACTCGAAACTCCGTAAGAGGTATGGATTAAGGCAAACAAAACGGATAGCTCTGAGTTTCTATAGCGATTTCCAGTGAGCGGTACCTGTTTGTAAAACTGCATTTGGAGATTGGTCCACCATGCAATGATTTCGATTTAAACTATGGATCAAAAAATATATAAATATATGTACAATGAAATATATAATATATACTATATCAAAATTTCCTTTAAGTCTACACCTGTCTAGATTTTTTTTTTTAACTTAAATCCCATTTAGTGCTGGGTTTTCTCCAACCTTGTTTCTTAAGTTGCAGATTTTATTGAGGCATCCAGATTGGTGATTTTCATGCCACCTCAAATAATCAAATGTTTCCTAATTAATCCAGTTCTTTTGCATGTAAATATGACACCAAGGATTAGTAGATTCTCCAGTTAGCTCATGGTACCTGGTGGACTGTGTCAAATGAATTAGTTGTGCCTCAGCCATTTTCTGATACCCTTTAAATGTCTTCTCAGTTACTATACACCAGCAGCTTTACTCAGAGATACCACCTCCCCCCGCTCTCCCCCCACCCCACACACACAAATTCCATTGACATGGAATGTAAGCAGCCTCAGAAGTTTGCCAGGTGTGCACAATTGGTTTTGAAAAATGAGCTTGATGACATAGTATGTGGCAAAGTGAATTTATTTGTAGGACTTCTCTTCAAGAAATTAAATATGATATTGGACACAACATCTCTTATGTTACTGAATGATAACACAGTTAGAAATTTTATACATATCTACTCTAATCCCTAAAGCTATGTGTCTTACCATGGTTTGACTTTAAGTAGGGTATTTGGATTCTTTATTTTTTATTATTCTTTATTTTTTATTTATTTTTTATATTTTTATTATTTTTTAAGTTTCTTTTAGCTTGGTGTATTTAAGTAAAGCTAAAGCTTTATTTACAGCCCCATAATAGCAATCTTTTTTTTCTGCCTCTGTGACTTTTCCAATTATGTAGCTGCATTGCCCCAGAAACTGCAAAAACTATTTTCTATATGATTATATATATATTTTTAAACATTTTTTTTAGTAGCACCTATTTTTATTTATTTATTTATTTATTTTTATTGTTTTTGACAGAGAGAGAGAGAGATACAGAGACAGAGAAAGAACTGAACTGGGGGCACTCCCCAGTTCAGCAGATGGGTTCACACGGGCCGGGATTCGATCCTCGGTCCCCAGTCCCCGGCGCTGCAAAGTGAGCGCTTAACCCACTGAGCCATCCCGGCTTCCCCTGATTATATTTTTATAGCAACACAGAAGTAGCCTCCTCCCCAAGTTTTCATAAAATCTGTCCATAATTCCTATTCATCTGAACCTGTAGAAGAAACAAAGAAAGTATCCTTCCTGGGAATGTTGGTCGCATATATGCAGGCATGGCATTTGTAGGACAGACTATTTTTAAAAAGAGTTGAACAGAGTCTTGTCATGAGCCAGACACAAAGTTCTGCCCAGACTTGATTCTCATTGTTGAGATGGTTGCTGATTTGAAGCCTTCCCGCAGAGTAGAGGTGGCGTGAGGAAAAGGAATCCTATAATAACTGGGCAGGTCCTAGGCTCACAGGTTAGCCGCTGCTTGGTACAGATGTTCTCTTGGTCATGAAAAATACCAAAAGTTAATCTTATTTTCTCTGCCAAAAATATGCAATATTTTAAAATTCTATTGTTCTTGGTAGGAATTTCTTATGGAGGACAGGGAAGTTTTTCAATTTCAGGTTCAAGTACAAGAAGTTATATTTATAAAATACTCAACTAGAAGAGATTTTAGTTCCCAAACACCTACCGAACCTCACAGTGTTGGAACTGGTTTTGTGAAAGCT
This sequence comes from Craseonycteris thonglongyai, assembly GCA_004027555.1. Lineage (NCBI taxonomy): Eukaryota > Metazoa > Chordata > Mammalia > Chiroptera > Craseonycteridae > Craseonycteris > Craseonycteris thonglongyai. Next base: position 4,048 of record PVKE010004946.1, on the reverse strand, counting down.
TCCTTTTTGGGCATGAATCTTCTTCCATATATGTTTAATGATGTACATATATGGTATGTTCTATCTTTGTGAAAGGATGATGGAAGTAAGCAGGTATGTGTCTGCAGAATTAGTTTCTGGGTGAGGCACTTTGTGACTGTTCTTGGGCTGGAAATACTGCTCTTACCCAGAATTAATAACCATGAAGCTGGGTAAGACCTGAAGTTTCAAAAGCCTTTGAGAACTTTGCTGATGTTTGCCAAACTTGAGGAACTCGAAGCACCACAAATGTGCACTTACTCTAATCTAATTCAGAGCAGAGAGCGAAGCCCCTTAACTGTGGGGTGTTTTACAAATGTGATGTAGATGTTCTCTTCGCAATATGGCGTTTTCCATAGGCTAATTAGAAGGGACTTTGGAATAGTACTGTGTGCTTAAAGCTTCATCTGAGATTTCCATAGGTAGGAAGCCTGTTGCACATCCTGAGTTTTGTGTGCGAAAGGTCAGTACCTAGACTTAACTACATTTAGCTGTAGTACATTCTTGGGGACTAGGGTACATACATCAGTACTTACTGCATTTGAAGTTCAGTGCCTTCCTACATTGTAAAGAAACCTTCAGCACTCTTTCTTTTGTTGTGTTTAGGTCTACAGTTAACCTGGAGTCTTTTCACGTGCATCTTTAAAAAATATATACATACATAAAGATATATGTGTGTGTGTATTGGCTTAACACAGAGTGTTTTGAGACTTTTCTGGAGGGATGGAGGAGTAAGGGCAGGAATTGTTCCTGTTTTATGGGCTTACTTTCTGCTCCTCACTTCACTTCTGCCTCCTCATATTGGTTCCCACTTCACAGGGGCATTCCTGGAATTCCTCTTCATTTTTTTCTTGTGGTGAGTTACCCACACATGCCTGTGATTACACCATGCACTTTCCAGCATTGCTTTCCTTTGTGCAGCAGCTTGGGCTTTGTAGAAGAGAATGGGGAAGAATTCTCAGTGCTTAAACACAGAGTAAACACTGTCAAGTCACACAGGGTTTGTTCGTTGTTTTTCCTGAAAGTCCTGCTTAACTGATGAGTTGTTAGATTCTTTTCTAGTAGAACAGTTCTTTAATAGTTCTATTTTAGGTTTTCGTTTGTTTGTTTTTTGTTGTTTTTAGTATGAAAAAATAGAGAATAGATTTTTCTATCCAAAAAATTTTAATCTTACCCCATAAAGAAAAATAATAATAATGAATAAGTAGCCTTGTTATTTTTAATGACAGATTACTCTTGTAGTAGTTAGTGGTTAGACAAATTAGACTTATAACTAATAAATGTGGGGATTGGTTTTATTACTTACAACTTTCGATACTCCAGTTGATCTAAAAGCTGTTCATTAACAGAAATAGTAGGACAGGATCATTCCTAATGAGATCTTTTTAAAGCTCTTAAAAATTACCTCTTTACCTCAATAAGCAAGGTGGTTTATTTTTCATGAACCTTTGCATACATATGTATTTTCATTCAAAATATTAAACCAAATAAAAACACCAGCAGAAACAAACCTCCCTCAGAATGTGGTGTAAGTTGCAAACTGTTTCCATTTCAGTCAGGCCAGTGTGGAAATTCTGCAGATATTCGGGTGTACTCACTAAGCGCAGAAAACAGAAATCAGATTGCTTGATTCTGGTAAGCAGGAGTCTCCAGCAGTGACAGGGCGGAACACAAAGCCAGATCCCCTTTGTGGCCATAAAAATGCTTGGTGGAGGAAAGCTCAGTACACAAAGGGAGGGAGGAGTATTCTCCGCAGCCAAGGGGTGACTTTAATGTTGAAACCATTTTCTTGTAGTCTCAGTTCTAATTACTGTATTAACATCTTTGTCATTATCCAACTGTCTTCCCTGAATTTTGTGTTTGGAAAAGATGGTCTCCATTGTTATGCAGACTAGTCAAGGAAATGAGATTAGCAATGAGTACTGTCATCTAGTCCTGAGTCACAAGTCATGTCCTGAAAGAATAGGGCACCTGGAGATGCCTGTCCTCCCCAATCCAGAACTGATTGAGACTGGGAAGTATCCACAGCAAGATGGTTGTCATTCTCATGTGAATAATTTCTGAGAAAGGAGATCTCCGAAGACTGGTTAGGTTTCTGCCAGTCCTCCATGTTAGAAAGCTCAGATTTGATGGATTTGGGGTCAGCTCCCCTGCTGACTTTGAAGAGAAGAGGACATCCATTCTGATCTGGAATGTTCTGACTTCATGTTTGGAAAGAGATTTCCTAATATTTACAGCAGAAGCTGTATCAAAGTTAGACTTTGGACACTGACCCAGGAGAGGTTGCAGTTGAAAAAGTCAGAACAAATACGCAAACACCAGTAAATCTACCATATCTATAGTGATAAACCACCTCGTTTTTCATGCCTTTCAATAATATTTAAATTTGTGAGTTATTCTTTTGATCTCTGATCTAAGTAGCTGAAAAGAACGGAGCTGCAGCTTGTCATTTTCAGAGACATCCTCATTCTTTTATAATATGATTTAATATTTAAACTGACTTGGTTCTTAGAAAAAGTCTAAACCCTTTAAGCCTTTGAAAAATGTCTTTCAGTTGTCAGTCTGCTTCATCAGGGTCCTGATTCCAGATGTGGGTAGGGAGCTGCTACAGCTCATGAAAAACTCTGGCTTAGATTGTACCTAGTCACACTCTCCTTTCTGATTCCCAAAGCATTCCTTTTCTTTTTTGGTAGGTACCTGGTTGGAAGTTCTTACTCTCTATTCCTAAAGCAGCTAGTGAAAAGGCCCATGATCCTGGGGTTCCCTAGTGAATGCTAGGGACCCAGAATATACCATTGTGTGTGTGTGTGTGTTTTAAGATTTATTGTATTGTTTGAAAGAAGGTGAGAGAGAAGAGGGAAGGCCCAAAGCAGTCTCCATAGCTTTGCATCATTAGTTGTGACATAGTCTCATTTCACACAGGTGGATGTGGGGCCTTGCCGGGTGGGAACCAAACCAGAGGCCTCCTTCATGGGAAGCAAGAACCTTCACTGTTATCTGGCAGTTAACAGTTGCACTGCAGTTCAGCATATTGTAAGGTTCACCGAAGAAGGACCAGACCGAGTTTTGGTTTAGCGAGAGAGTTTATTAGAAACGGCTGAGAAACGGCCGGGCTGACACCGAAACAGGGAAAGATGGTGAGATGGTGTGGGCCCCTTCTGGGGGTTGAGAGAGCTTTTTATATGTGGGTATCAGAAGAACCAGAAAGGGGAGTGGAGGGGGGCTATCAGAAAGTATTAGCATCTACCGGTAGGTTGGGCATGTTTAGTGGATTATCTGGCAACAAGTTCCCACCACCTCAGGGTGGGGCAGAAAGTCCTTGCAGGCTTTTCTCCTTCAGGGAGGCACCTGAGGCCTGGGGCTGCTGCTATATTTTCTCTTCTCACCATGACACCATTCAGCCCTAACACGAATGAGTGCACGGGCTGGGGCCCAGGATTTGATCCCTATACCTCACGTTTGCAAGGCAAGTGCTCAACCTGTTGAGCTACCTCGGTATCCCTCAAAATATACTGTTAGTAGAGGATGATGCACTCTTAACTACAATTAACTTCTAGACCTAAAAAATATTTTGTTTTGATAGAAATGTAAAAGATTATTGTAAAAGGTTTTTAGTCTTTCTCTCCTCCTGACTTTGACTCTCAAGGTTTTGATTTATCAGGAGACAACATGTCATGTTTTTCACTAGGAATGGAAGGTGATGTCAGAATGAAATTGGGTTTCAAACAGACTTGGATGGCTTAGATTTTCTTTCTCTGCTTTGGAATCAAATACAAACACATGTGTTTTTTTCCCCTAGTAAAATTATTTTTATACTATGCCTCTGTGATGTCAGTATACTGAAAATGACTTTTAGAAATAAATAGCATTGGTAAACTGCTTTTAATTTTATAGTCACACCATTTTATAGTAATTGGCCACATATAACTGCTCATCCTTGGGGATTTTTAAAGGAAAAGAGTAACTTCTCTAAATGACCGAAGGATTCTGTGGTTAAATTAATTGATTGGTAACTTGAATCTTTAGGGTG
>PVKE010004945.1:0-61627 GCA_004027555.1 Craseonycteris thonglongyai | reverse complement strand
GCCTTGTGAGGGGGTAGGGCCTTGTGAGTGGGTAGTGGGGGTGGGAGTGTTGTTTTAGGGGCTGGAGTTGAGTGAGATTGGAAGATGTTTGTTTTGCAACAATGGCCCTGTTGGATTGAATGAGGCAAAATGCATAAAAGGCAAGCGAGAAGGCATGAAAGAGTTAAGCCTGGAAGGAAGCTGTGAGCCCTGAGCCTTGCCCTTGGGCACCTGTGAGGTGGAGGGAGGCAGTCTGAGGGCAGCCAGGAGAACAGAGCAGTGGGGCTACAGCACAGTGAGGCTCTGGGTGGATCTGAGTTGTCTGGGAGTTACAAAATCTCCGAAATAGCTCTGGGCCCTATTTTAGCTTAGGCATTGTAGTAGCTAGTGTTTGAGGGCCTCCTCCTCACAGGGTACTTCATCTCTTAGGGAAAGGGGTGATGCCAAAGGGAGGGTCTCTCAGATGGCCTTTCCCAGCCCAAGAGGTTGCCCTACCCTCTGCGGGCTTCAGAAGCACCAGGAACCCAAGTGTGTGGGCAATGTGGGTGCTCTGTGTACATCTGCAGTCTGTGGCCCTGGGAGCCACAGGTAGTGAAGCACAGAAAAGAACAGGACCCTCCGGTGACAGGTGGGAAGAGCATGCAGCCAGGGAAGCCATCCATAATTTGCCGGAAAGGTCTGCAACTCAGCTGTCTCCTACAGCAACATTTGAGAGGAGTGGAGATGATGTGGGGAAAATGTCCAGGTGACAGAACAGAAGTCGCCAGAATCTGTTATAAACTACATTCTGGGACAGATATAAGGGAACCTCTGTGAGGAGAATTGAGGGGCATCGGTGACGTGCTTCACCCTTGCAGGTATTTCCCAGGTCAGCAGTGAGGTGGCTGTGTCTGGTGTCTAACTCCAGCACTTCCTTGCTGGGCAAACTTAGAAGAATTGCTCAGCCTCCCTGATCCTTCGATTCTTATTTGCAAACTGGGAATCATAATCCTTGCCCTCCCGACCTGATAATAATGCTAACACGGGTCTAGGAGAGCTAAACAGGAGAGGGCGCTGTGAATCAGATGGGGGTGGGGGTGGGGGGGACCAGTGCCCCGGAATGGAGGGGCCACCTCAAACTTGCTTGGCCTCTTGCCATCAAGTTGCATAGCTGGAGGCGGAACTGGGATCCCCAGCCGTGTTTTCCTCCAGGTGGCTGAAGTTTATCCTGTAAATGTGGTCATGAACTGCTTCACAGCAGGGCTGTGATCACAGGTTTTGGGGGTTTTGTTGTTATAATTCTCAGCTCAGATCTTTCACAGCACACCCGACCTCAACACTCCATACATTGTCAGAACTTGATGAAAACTTTTGGCAGCTCAGGAGGCTTCAGGGCTCTGAGAGGCCAGCCAGGACACACACATGCATGTGTGTGCCTTCTTGTGCATGCACATGTGTGCATGTGCGTGTTTAGCAGTTTCTCACCTTGGAACTCAGAGGGTTGACCCCAGCCAGCCTCTGGCCCCTGGCCCCTGGCCCCTGGTTTTGTTGGAGATCCTCAATCCCATCTGCCTGGGGACAGCAGGCTGCTGCTGGTTTTCTTCCCTCTGAAATTGAGTCCTGGGGGGAGGAGAGAAGCAGGCAGCCCCAGCCCATTCTAGCGCATCTCCCGCCAGACACCTGGCCAGGGAAGTGAGAGGACTTAACCTGCAGCAGGCCTGGCTGCCATTGTTCATGCTCTGCTTCCTTCTGCAAACAACATGGTGATGAGATGACTCAGGAAAGGAGAAAACACCTATTATACGGGCGGTCGCCGTGGGGCTTCCAGAGCCCTGGCAGGAGAATGTGACTCCGTTAACACTAGCCGCCAATCTACATGCTGTCACGGCCTACCCCGCACCTCTGAAAATAGGGCTGCAGCCTCTGGAGTTTGAGGTCTGACTGGAAATGTGCCCAGGCCAGGAGGGAGGCCTGGGGAGAGGGGAAGCCCCCCACCCCCAACCCAGAGATATGGGGGGAGTGTTTACTCCTCCCAGGGGCCATGTGGGTGTCTGTGTGTGTTTGCATGTGCCAGTCTGACACGGGATAGGGAAAGGGTCTCAAAAGTAGCAGGGTGGTGAGGCAATGGGGGTGAGACAGGGCATCATCACTAGCAGAGTCCTTGGCTTAACAAGGATTTCCAGGTGAGAACAGTGGGGCTGTTGCAGGGAACCTGTCTATGGCGTTTACAGACCTACCACTTCTGCTTGCAAGAGTCTTAGAATAAAAACCCAGCAAACCAAACAGCACCTAGGGTTTGGGAGCCTCTCATCCTAGGGGGACCCTCCCGGATGACCGTGCTAGGGCTGCCTGTGTTCCCCAAAGGATGGCATTTTTTAAGAGGGAGAAGGAACTCTGGGTGCAGCCTGGGTCTGGCCTGGCCTGGGGAAGGAGGGCAGGATTATTTTTCTTTGGGTGTTTTAGAGGGAATGGGCTCTAAAGCAGAAGCCTGCCATTCTTCCAAAACTGTGTCACTTTTGAAGAAATGCTCCTTTCCTTTTTCACCGCCCCTCTGCCTCTCCAGAGTTTGCCTGTGGGCGGCGGACAGCAGGACCCCCTTGCTGTTTGGTAACAGCAGTGGCACTACCCTGAGCTGCCCCCGCTCCCCTCCAGTCCAGACCCTGCCGTCTCTTCCTGCTGCTATGTCCCAGCAGAGGCAGCGGCTTTCTGTCTGGGCAGATGGTTCTCTGTGGAGTCAGCCTACTCCAGGGTCCCTGCCCTGCCTTAGGCACTTCCATCCACTGTCAGTGTGTGTCTCTGTGCTCCGATGTGGTAGTAGCAAAGCTGGGACCAGGCCACAAAGGAGGCCAGTTGGCTTTGAGTCCCAGCTCAGCCATGGTTAGCCAGCCTTACTTCACCTGGGCTCCCACATCTATAAAATGGGATGAGGCTACTCATCCAGTTATGAAGATGTAACAAGATAATGCTCCTTACATGTTTTGATTAGGGCTTTGCTAAGGTTGAATGAGACTGATGCAGGTGGACACTTTCCAACACACGAAAAGTGAGGTCAAGTCTGAACTCAGCATGTGTGTGCTGTGCCTTCATCCCAGGTCAGCCTTGCTCGTGTGTAAAGCACCTTTCAGCTCCTAGATTCATGGCACGCCAGCCGCATCCTGAGCGCTCTGCCTGACCCTTCTCTCATCTCCGAATGGGGTCAAGGCCAGGCCCTACGCTCAAGTTCAATCCAGATTGACACACCCCAAGAGAGCCCTCTGAAGGGAGAATCAACTGTTTATCAAATTAGCCCAGATCTGGAATGCTGGCTAACACACGCGGAATCAGATGCTAATTAATGAACAGCCAGCACAGGCCCATGGCTGATTTGCATAAATGCACATTGTCAAACTGTTAGGTAAACAAAAGCAGGATAGAGTGCTGGGAGGCTGATCATTTCATGGGCACTCCCAATGAGCCTCTGCCATGGGGATTACAGCCTTGGATCTTTCCTTTTTAAAGACCTTTCCCTCCCTCCCCCACCCTCCCCCACCCTCTCCCAATTACTCTCTAATTAGAATTTAGCTCTCATTTCATTATCAGCTGCCAACCCCAACACAATGCAGACCAAGGAAGGCTGGCCTTCTGGTAAGCAAGAAGTGTCCTCTGCCAGGCATAGTGTCTGAGTGTCCCGGGTCTGGTTTCGAGAGAGAGAGAGACCTAGGGAGAGAGACTGTTGTGTTTGTGCCCTGCTCCCCCCATCTCAAATAAAGATAAAAGAAGCACAGGGCCATTCTATAAAACTTGCCTGATGGATGGCTTTAATCCTTTCTAATTACAGCTAATTGGAGCTGCCAATCGTTTAAAACCCTGAAACTGACACAGGGAGGTCAGGCGAGTCAAACTCACCCAACTGTACAGAGGATAATGAGATGCGCTGGAGTGAATAAACATTGGGAGGAAGGTTCTTACTTCCCTGCACATAAAGGAACCTCAGAAGATGGCACACAGCCACTGGCAGCCGTTCACGGGGTGATGGTGAGGCCTGGCAGTCTCCATGTTCCATGCTCGCTGCCTGCTTCTCAGTCCGGGAGATTCGACAGGACCTGCAGCACCGCCGGTACCTCTCCGTGCATTTCAGCAAATCTGTTAGTGTCTCTGTGGGCTGGGCCCTGTGGGAGGCTCTGTGGAGCAGAGAGGCCAGGGCTGCCCTGGAGGAACCCCCCATTTCTTTGGGGAGACCAGCAAACCCAAAGAGCCAACTGAGCCTCCCGGGAGCTTACAGTCAGGAGCCTCCTTCTGCAATCTGCAGGGTGTCTCCCAGCGAAGTCACCGGTGAAGGCTACGCCTGCAGCCTCTCTAGCAGCTGGTGGGTTCTTCCCTTCAGGAGCTGATGGGTTTCTGGCTTGCTATATCTGCTGGCAGCAACACAACATCACGCAGTTCTGAACCCATGGATTTACCTGGGCTGACTTGCCTGGCACCCCCAAAATGAGGATTGTTCTATCCTCCCAGTGCCAAGCACGAGGAGAGGAGATTCAGCAGAGCCCCTGGAAGAGGAAAGTTGGGGTTCTCAGGGAGGTGGGATGCTGTCAGACTCAGGGCTGCCCAGTCAAAAGCAGGGGCTAGTGCTCTTCATGTGTGATTGTTGTATTGGAGCGGTGTGCAGGGTTAAGGGGGTAAGGCTAGGTCTTCCTTAACCCAACGAGGCAGTTACAAATGAACAGTCACCCTGCAAGTAGAACAGCAGTAGACGTGAGTGTGTGAAGGGTGTTCATTCCTGGAGTCCCCATGGAGCTGCAAATCCATCATGTCTCCTTGGTGGCAAAGAAGGAATGTGATACATGGCACTCTTTCCCCAGTGGCTCATCCCTGCCCCTCCCTTCTCTGTCCTGCCAGGGTCACAGTCAGAGCTCATGGTCTGGTTCTTGATCACGTGCTCTCTGGTGTTCGTCCCACTGTTTTTCCATGCCACACGGTCTCCCTTTCCCCTCCAGGCCATTAGGGGAAAGTCCATGACTGGGAATAGTGCGGTAGTGGGCAATGCAGCAGCTCACAGTTTTCAAAGCTTTTTCCCCCTCCACTTATTTAATTCATGTTCCCTGAATTCAACTCTGGCCAGGCGAGGGTGACCATACCCATAGGAGAATTATGGCTATATGGGGAAGAGGAGATCCTTGATTAGGCTCACTTGCTACTTGGAACCAATAACCAGACCCCACTTTCCTGGCTGAACTTTTGCCCCTATACACTGGAAGCGCTCCAGGAACACGCGAGAACTTAACATTTTAAGTAGCTCTCTCTCTTTTAAACGTTCTAAAGCCCAGGGTGACCAATTAAAGATGACTGTGAATTTTTTACCTTTCTCTCATTAAGAGAGGAGGTCCAATTCCCATCTCCTTGAGTCCGGGCTAAATGTAGTGGTTTGCTATACCTGACAGTAATGGTGGGTTGGTGCTGTAGTGGCCACGAGCTTCTACTTGGTTTGCTGGGAAACTTACTCTTGGAGCCCTGAGCCACCACGTAAGAAGTCTGATTACCTTGAATTTACCAGGCCAGAGAGGCTGAGAGAGGCACTCTGTTTAGGTGCACAGTCATGGCTGAGCCCCTCCCTGCTCAGGTGCCAGACACATGGGATGAGTCTTGTTGGGCCCTACAGATCAGCCTGTCCACCAGCTGCGTGACAGAGAGTGGCCTTCATTTGGGGCTCATGCGACAGAAGGATCACCCAAATGAACCCTACCTCAACCCCCGACCTGCTAAGTTTGGGGTAGCTTGTTACATGGAAGTCGACATCGAGAGCACTCAGAACATTCCCCAGCCTTCCCTTGCGCCCACCAAGAGAGTAGATCAAACCCGCTTCAGATATTTAGGTCCTTTGGGATCATTTTAGCTTTCCTTACTTCTTGTTAATATTGGATGAAGTCATGTGGATATTCTGAATTTTCCTAGACAATTAGGTTCTGCTTAGAAACATGCTCAAAAATGTGAATTGTAAGATTGATTTGGGGAGTGTTCACATAAAAATCACACATTTTGAGCACCTTCTACATGCCAACTTAGATGCTTCCTTTGTTATGAAGTCATTCACTTCCACACTGAAGCGAGTTCTCATTTTCTGTGTTCCCAGGGCAGTCTGTCTGTATTTTATGATGTTGATTGTATTCTGCCTTTTCTCTGGCTCTTTTTAAACACATCTTTCCTATGCTATTGGATGTTCATAAGTCAGTTGGCCTTGGCTTATTGATCTCAATTGCCTATAGCCCCTGATCATCACTTATTGTGGAAGAGACACTGCTGTGTTCCTGCATGCCTTTCCTTCCCAGCACGCAGGAAGACTATATTCCATGTACTTAGCTTAGACCCGCACCACTGAGCTCCTGTCCATGGGATCTGAGCAAAGCAGCATGTGCCACTTTCAGGTCAGCACCTCGAATCCCCTACCATCTCTATTCCTGCCATAGCAACCATGAAGAATGTGTGTCTCAGATGGCATAACCATGTGACAGAGGCAGGCTGCCTCATTCACATTGAACTTGGTGTGAGCGAGAAATACGCCTTTATTATGTTAAGACTTAGAGATTAGGATGTATTTGCCACAGTATAGCCTGTTCTATCCTGAGTAATAAAACTATACAATAATAATTATAACAATAGCTCATATCTGCTGATGCCTATCAGGTTCTCTAAGTGTTTTTATATATTTACTATATTAAAATATTTCCAACAACACTAAACAGCAGGTAGTATTAATGAAATTCTCATTTTATAGTTGAAGAAATGTAAACTCAGGAAGATTAATGCAATTGTTGAACTTAACTGTTAAATGGCAGAGCTGGGCTTTGAACCCATGTCTGTGTGACTCCATAGCAATTACTTGCTCTATGATTGACTGTGCTCCTGGGCCTGCTATCCCAGGTGGCTTTGCACTGGGCATTGCTCAGAGCAGGAGCTCTGGATGTGCACTTTTGTCTTTTGTTTGATTCAAGTTGAAGTAAACCGCAGGGAGCATCAGTTCTGTGTTTAAGGAGCCTTCATAAAGTCACTTTATGTAAATGCCCCATTTCTGTTATTTCCGGGTTACCTTTGGAATACTGAAATTCTTCTCTGTGGCTGTGAAGACTGTCCCAAACCATTAAAGCACACCTCTCCCATTATCAGCCTTACAAAGATGCAGCCCTGAGGTGGCAGAAGCAGGAGATGGGTTCTCCCTGAGTTCTGAGCCCCAGAACCATTGATCACATGGAGCACATTTGGGAAAAGCATGATGCTTGGGGGTTTTCATATAAATCCAAACCTGGTGTTTCCTCTTCTTGTGTCATGGATTCCCCGGACACTTCCATCTTCATCAGTGGCCTTGGGTTCAGAGGCTACAGCATGGCAGTTGTCTTCAAGATGAAATGAAAAGCTGGACTCAGATTTCAGAATTGTTTTACCAAAGGGCATTCATCTGGAAGATGAGACCTTGTGAGGGCTTGCATGAGCTATGCCCACGGCCAGAGCCAAGCGTGTGCTGCAGGGGCTATGGTCCATAGTTTATGGCAGTAATGATGGAGCCATTTCTTAAGTAGCCATGATACCTTCACTTATGCACAAAGATGGGGAGGTCGACATAATAAGTGTTTCCATTTTCAGGGCCCTGGGAATCCATAAAGATTACTGGAGTATATTATTCACTCCTACTCTGCCTTCTTATGTTATTTAAAACATTCTCAGCACAGGGTGTAAAATTAAACACACATCATCAGCTGTGACTAGCACAACTGAATAAAAGGGGGGAAAAATACCCTTCAAGATATCATTGTGAATGGTATGCTTTCCCACGGACAGAATTTATAGTTCTAGCTGTAGACTTTTATTTTTAGAATATAATTTGAAAACATGTTGAAACCACTCAAATGTACAGAGAGTATTTATCAGTACAAATTTAAATAACTTGTTTTAACTGAGCCATTTAAAAGTTGCCAATTTTGTGTCCCATTATTCCTAAATTCTTTATTAAGAACATTATCCTAAACAACCACCAACAACCATCAAAATCAGGAAACTAGCATTGATACATGATTATGATTTTTTCCAGATTTACTGAGATGCCATTGACATATAATATTGTGTAAGTCTAAGGTGTACATTATGTTGGTTTGATCCATGTATATATTGCAAAGTGTTTACCACAACATCAGTTAACACCTCCATCACCTCACCTAGTTACCATTTTTTTTTTTGTTGTTATTGGTGGTGAGACTGTGTAAGATCTACTCTCTCAGCAACTTCGAAGTGTACAGTGCAATACTGCTAACTATAGTCACCACACTGTACATTAAATTCCCAGAGCTTATTCATTTTATAACTGGAGCATGATTATCATTTAACCCTCAGACTCCATTCCAGTTTCTGTAGTTACCCAGTGATGTCCTTCCCAGCAAAAGGATTCAGTCCAGGGTCATGTGACACTCTCACGTGTCTCTTTAGTCTCTTTCTATCTAGAACAGTTTGTTAAGCTTTCCTCAGCTGTCATTGGCCTTTACACTTTTGATGTTTACAGCGCCGTTATCTTGTAGAATTTCCTTCAGTTTGCGTTTGTGTAATGTTTCCTCAAGATTAGATTCAGCAGTATCATGGAAATAAAGCCATGCTCCTATTGTATGCCAGTGTGTGACACATCTGTGGTAAAGTTAACCTGATCATGTGTTTCAGATGGTGCCTACCAGACATCTTCACTGTAAAACTACATTTCCCCTTTTTAGAATTAACACATGTTTTGTGGGGAGTTACTTAAAAAATCTGTAAATGTTCTCTTTCTAATCAAACATTCTATCTATCTATCTATCTATCTATCTATCTATCTATCTATCTATATCTAGTATCATCTATCTATCATCTATCTACCTACCTACCTACCTGGCTGCCTGCCTATCTGCCTCTATCTATCTATCTATCTATCTATCTATCTATCTATCTATCTATCATCTATCTATCTATCTATCTAGTCTATTGCTTTTCTATTTTAGTCAATGACTTATAATCAAATTGTCCCAGTTTTGTCCAGTGGGAGCTCTTTTTGAGCTGGCTTGTATGTGCTTGTGATATGTCACCGCCATCTTGTGAGTATTTCCTTGCTCTATGGTTCAATCAGGTATTCTAACCTATCTTGGATTTCCTCACCTTACCCTTAAAATCAGTTATTTTCCAAAAAATTTGGTCCTTCTTAGTTAACAAATGGTATTTAGAAGTCAAGAAATGGGCATTGGACGCATACACTGCTTTGGGGGTGTCCCTGCCAACAGGACATGTCAGTGGACAGAACTAATAACACACACACACACACACACACACACACACACACCAGCTTTTTTAATGTCTATATCTAAACACTGTACAGTCACACTAACATTTCTAACTGCAAACCAACCCCACAGCATTCATTCAATCTTTTTTCTCTTTTCCACATGGGAACTGCCATCTTTCTCCAGTGAGGAACCTGGATTCCATTGTCTGTAACACAGTTGTGTATTTGTTCATTCACTCTGTATATAACCAATCTCCCATCATTGCTGCCATGCTCTTCCCCACCATGAAGGCCTGTCTCATGTAAATGGGCTCTCATATTTCATGCTGCGTCATGGCCCCTTCAGCCTACTCAAGTTCATCACCTTGAAATAAGTTGTCCCAACATGGATGCCCTCCCTTACCCACATGGAGTCCAACATGGGCAGATCAGACATCTCAGTTTAAATGGGACAGAAAACAGTGGAACTGTCCCATTTCAAATGGGACATCTGCTCAGCCTCGCCTCACTGAGCTCCATTCGAGGTGTCCATAGATTGATCAGATGTACCACTGTTTTCTGTCCCAGTTAAAATGGTACATCTGGGCAGCCTAGCCCACCACCTCATGCCGGCCTCCCCTAATGGGGACTCCTCCACGTTAGGCTCTGAGCCCACATGCTGGGCTGCTCCTTGCTGGGTTGCCTTCCTTTGCTGTTCCACTTGAGCCCTCATTCTGGTCACTCCCTGTACCCCTGCCTCCCTCGGCTTGGGCTCAAATACTCACACTGAGTCACCCCATGTGTGGGCATTCTCCTCAACATGCTCTGCTTCAGAAACCTCACTGGGCAGCCCTGCTCACCTCATGCGGCTCTGCCTCAGGATTGACCTGGTTGAGAAGGAGAAGGGGCCGTGGAGCTGCCGTCTGAGGCTAAAGTGGGGAAAGTGTATCTGGGTTCTTTCACTTCTTCTGTCTTCCTCTTGAGGGGAGTGGTGACGAGGAAGTGGAGACACTGCCCAGGTCACTCAGGAATGCTCAGGAGCAGTGTTGCTGGGTCTAGAGAGGGCAAGAAAGAGGCCCCTCTGTGTGGCTCTGGCCCTCTCTGTCATTTGGTCTTTTCCATTAGAAGGGTCAGGATCCAAATGACAATAATGGATCTCTACTCTGCTGCCCCTTTGTTTAAATCACTCTTCAACACAGCTTAATGAGGAACCATTATGTTTTGAACCCTTAGGGGAGAAAAATGTGGCTCACAAAACTGACCTGGCTTATTCATGTCCACCCCGGGGGAGTGCCAGGATTTGGACTCGGTTTCCCTCCTTCTCTCTGGTGATGTAGGAGATTGCATGACAAGACACATCTCACAGGGCCAGCCAGACATAGATCCTTGATAAGTGTGTGCTAAGGGAGCACTCAGACTGTGGGAAGGTCTATGTGAAGAAAACCTGAAGTGTGGAATGGGGGTGGGGGAAGGGGAGAAAGACTTATAGGACCTTAGGAGGGTTTCAACGCAAGGCCTGTGGAGGAATTTACTCTACTTTTCTTCATGAGCTGTGAAGCAGCACTTATTTTAGGAGAAGAGGTTGTTGGTGTTACAAAGCTGAGACGTAATTTCTTGGGCACCTTCATGAGATTAGTGTTTTATCAAGAATAAGAATAAGAAAGCAATCTTTGCTGGGCTTTTACTAGGCCTTTACCGATCTCATCCCACACTTTAGACCCATCCATTCATTTCATGGTCACTATGAGGTGGGACTATTATTCTCCTCTGTTGATAGATAGGAACCTGAGGCACAGAGAGCTGGTGCAGTGTCTGAAGTTAGAAAAGAAGCAGAAACAGTGTTCGAGTCCAGGTTGACTGGGTCTTGGGTTTAATCCTTGATAATTAAGTTCCAGTAACTTATAGACGTCATAGTAATTAGCTCTGTCACTGAGTTCAATGTATGTTTTTCACAAACCTGTGGTGACAGTTAAGCCCATGGACATAAAAGCATTTTGCAAAATATAAAAGTTATACAATTTTATGTTCATATTTGTATTTATTGAGTTTGTGTAATATCAAATGCTTTTTTTTTTCTTGTTACCTTTTTAGCTGTTTTTGAGAAAGGCATTACAGCATTAATTCAGAAATTGTAAGTCAGAAATGAGAGGATCTGGGTATTCACTGAATGCTACGTGCCAGGCATAACAATCAAAAACCTGTCTTTAAAAGAGCCAACAATCCCAAAGGGGAGATGCACAAGTGAAGTAGCCATTGCGACACCCTGTAATATTTGCTGTGATGGACGTAAGAGTTTGCTGCAGGAGCAACAAGAAAGGGTACATAAAGGATGCTCCAGAGGAAGACTATGAAGTCAGTGTCCTGGCAGGATATTAGCTTTAGCCAACATAATTCAACTGAGCAAACTTTTCCAGAAGGGGTGTTTTAGAGAGGCATGAGCAGGGGTGGGCAAGGAAGCCAAAAAGATAGCGAGGCACCCAGAGTCCAGCCAGCATGGGACGCTCTTACCATCCTAGGCTGAAAGGTCATGAAGAGGACATCGGAGCACAGGAGCTCTGGGACTATGAAGCAGGAGCTCTAGCCTGTGGGTGGGTGGGTGGGTGGGGGTGGGGCGGCAGCCTTAGAGGGATGCAGCTATTGTCAGATAGCAGATGTGAGGTGCTAAAGCAGCAGCAAGGGAGCAGGGAAGAAATATTCCAATCTCTCTTTACCCTTCCACCTTCCAATCCCCTGCCGGTATTTCCATCAGCAAAATCCAGGTGAAAGTCAACTGTCAAAGAAGACTGTGTTGTGCTCCCTCTAGGAGTCAGCCAGCCAGGCACACAGCAGGGCAAAGGTCAGAAAATGAGTCTGAAGTGATGGCAAGTGGAGAGTAATCTACATATCATGGAAGGCTTCCTAGAAGAGGTGATTCCTTAATTAGACTTGCAGTATAAAGAAGAGTTTTCTAGGTGAAGATGGAAGCGGGAGGAAGGGGAGACCTGCCAGGCAGAGAGTTTATCCTGTTTAAAGGCATGATGATTCAGTCAGGAAACTGCAACATCCTCATGATGAATGGAGTGGGAAGGCGGTGTGAGAAACTGAAGTGCTGGAGGCCGCCCAGAGAATTGTAACGTCTGTAGCTTTTGATCTAATCATGTCTTATCCTCACCACCATTCTTTTTTGCTTTTAATTCATAGAAAAGCATGTTTTTCTAGAGAAAATAAAAGCATTTTACTTCTTTTTTAAAAATATTTATTTTTATTGTTTTTGACAGAGATAGAGAGTGAGAGAGATACAGAGACAGAGAAAGTGGGGAGGGCCCGGAACAGTCTCCATAGTTGCACATCATTGGTTTTTCCACATAGTTTCATTCCACAGGTGGGCGGGGCTGCACAGGGCAGGAACTGGGCCGGGGTCTCACCCTGGTGAGACCTGAACTGGGGACACTCCCCAGCTCAGCATATGGGTCTGCACGAGGCGGGGCCGGGATTCGATCCTCGGTCCCCAGGGCTGCAAAGTGAATACTTAACCCACTGAGCCATCCCAGCTTCCCCCACATTTTACTTCTTGAAGGGAGCTCAAAAGTGTCAGCTCCTTGATGAGGCTTGCAACTTTCCCAAGCCTTTCGGAAATAGATGGCACCTAGAGTTTAACATCTCACTCCAGTCTTTCTCTTCCTCCAAAACTTATAATCATTGTCAACAGCCCATCTTCTCATACCCAGACTCTTAACATTACAGTTGTCTTAATTCAACGTTGAGAAAAGCTGAGGTTTCTTAAGAGGAAGGTCAAAGTAGACACTCTCTTAGGGTGACTTTTAGCTTAGAGATT
This sequence comes from Craseonycteris thonglongyai, assembly GCA_004027555.1. Classification (NCBI taxonomy): domain Eukaryota; kingdom Metazoa; phylum Chordata; class Mammalia; order Chiroptera; family Craseonycteridae; genus Craseonycteris; species Craseonycteris thonglongyai. The sequence continues at coordinate 48,611 of PVKE010004945.1, read as the reverse complement.
CATTGGATTCGGCACCAACTCTTTCCCAGTGCTTCACAATTCCTTCCCCTTTCAAAACCAGCCTAGTCTTGTCATGCCACCCCTATGGTAAGAACTCATGTAGGCCACGCCTACTGCGACCTGCACATGGCCTGGAGTGGTGTAACCTCCTGGCCATTCCTTCTTTTCACTCTATTTGCTCTCCATCCATCCTAAACCCAGAACACCGACTATTTGATTATCTTACTTGGGTTTTATTATTATTTTTTATTGTTTGAGAGGAGATAGAGAGTGAGAGAGAGAAGGGAGGGCCCAGAGCAGTCTCCATAGCTGTCCATCATTAGTTGTGACATGGTTTCATTCCACACAGGTGGGTGTGGGCCACGAAGGGTGGGAACTGAACCAGGGGCCTCCCGCGTGGGAGGTGAGAACCTTCACTGCCAAGCCATCCCTGTGGTTACCAGTTGTGCTGTATGTAGTTCAGCATATGAGTTTGCAGGGGCCAAGGCCAGGAATAGAACCCCAGACCTTGAGATTGTGAGGCAAGTGCTCAACTGCTGAGCTATCCCAGCATCCTTCCAAAATGAATTCATTTTTTAAAAGATTTATTTTTATTGTTTTTGACAGAGAAAGAGAGAGAGAAAGACAGAGAGAAGGAGGTGGGGGTGGGGGTCCAGAGCACTCTCCACAGTTATTTTTCTACATTGTTTCACTCCACAGGTGGGCGCAGGGCTGCACAGGGCAGGAAGTGGGTCAGGGGCCTCCTGCATGGAGCTGGCCCCAGTGAGAACTGAATTGGGGGCACTCCCCATTTCAGCATATGGGTCCGCACGGGCCGGGGCCGGGATTCAATCCGTGGACCCTAGGGCTACAAGTTGTGCACTCAACTCACTGAGCCATCCTGCTTCACCCCAAAATTAATTCTTGAAATTGAACTTACCGATAGGACAGTGAATAAAAATTGGGAATTACACATCATTAAGTCTCTGGGGAGAAAATAAAAATGGCGACCCTGTCTTCAAAATGATTTTAAAGACCAGATATACTAAACATGTTGATCTTGTTCCTTATTATTAGAACTATAAAAATTTTCCCTAAGGGACAATTATATAAAAAAGAATATCATCCAAGGGCAAGGGCTAGGAAGAGCACGGACGAATGGAAGAAAAGAGGACTAGATGCAGATGTGGTACATGTACACCATGGAATACGACTTGGCCATAAGAAAAGACGAAATCCTGCCATTGGTAACAACAGAGATGGGTCTTGAGATCACCACGCTAAGTGAAAGAAATCAGACTTCACTCATATGTGGGATGTAAAACTGAAAGCAACAAAAGAACAAGACAGACAAAGAAATAAAAACTCATAAACGTAGACAATAGGTTAATGGTTACTAGTGGGTAAAAGGGGATGAGGATGGTAGAGGAGGGAGGGAATCAAATATATGGTGATAGAAGCGGAAATGACTCTGGGTGCTGAGCCCACAACGTATTACAGAATTGTATACTTGAAACCTATACAATTCTACTAACTGATGTCACCCCAACAAATTTAATAATATATAGTTTTCCATTTACCCATCAACAAAGATGGCTTAAAAGAGTACAAAGAAAAAGATGCAAATGCGATATGTGCCCTTTGCGTGCTCAAAGGCTCCATAAAGGTTTTGCACCTGCTCCGCCTGTGACCTAACGAGAGCTCAGCGCTCCAGTACTGACGGAGAGAACTAAACAGAGCAGGTGGACACGTAGGCAAGCAGGTAGAGGCGGCACAGGAAGAAGCGTGCCCATGGGCTGTGCCTGGCATCGAAGCTGGACCCAGCACTGACCGTGCGTGGGGGCAGGCACAGTGGCTGGCTGTGCCAGAGGCCATGCTGCTCACATCATTGCCCGTGGTCTCGAGCCCTGACAAAATACCCACAGTACTTGCCGGCTTTGGCTACTGTGTCAAAAGTGTCTGTTAAAATAGAAATTCCATTGATAACTATTAGTATGAAGTAACATATCAAATGGCATTAGTTTCCTTTTTGTAACTGGAGGGGGGTTTTGGAAGGAGACCAGCATGTCAGAAGAGGTGTGGGCCTGGGCATTGTGTGAATGTGGTTGGAGGCCCGGGGATCCTGGGGTGGACTGGGGCCTTGGGCCTCTCAGGACAGGAGTTCTGAGGTTCACCTGCTTCACCATTTGAGTTAGATCTGACGAGCATAGGCTGCCATTCTCGTTTATTAGTTCACTAGGTGCCCACCATGCACGGGCGTGCATGGCAAACTTCCACGTGCTGTGGTGGTCGAGGCAGGCACGACCCCTGCAACGGGCTCCAGAGTAAGGTCAGCACCCCTTCGGGGAAGGGCGGAGTCCACATTTGAGCGAGTGCGTGTGTTCCTCATTTGTGGGGGAGCCAAGCAAGAAAGTGGGCCGAGTCTCGTCGGCGTGGGCGGGGCCCATTGGCTCATCAGCGCTGAGCAGAAGCAGTAAGGCGAACGGTGCTTTAGGCCAAGACCAGGCAGGTACAGTGGGTTGAAAGGTGGCCCCTCCGCACCCCAAGTCATGTCCACCTGGAACCACAGAATGTGACTTTACTTGGAAAGAGGGTCTTTGCAGATGTGATTAGTTAACATGAGAACACTCTGGATTAGGGCAGGTCCTAGATCCAGTGATGGGTGTCTTTCTAAGAGAAAGGAGAGCGATTCAGACACGGGGACGTGAAGGAGAGGCAAGGAGGAAGGCCCCTGAGGGAGGAGGCAGAGAGTGGAGCGACGCAGCTAGCTGGAAGCCAAGGGCACAGGACCGCCGGCCGCCCCCGGAAGCTAGGGGAGAGGCATGGAGGCTTGCGACAGTCCCTCCCTCAGAGCCTCCAGAAAGCACCACCTGCTGACACCTTGACGGTGGATGTCCAGGCCTCAGAACTGTGGGAGGATAGATGTCCGCTGTTTGACTCCTGCCTGTTTGTACTTTGTTCTGGCAGCCCAAGGAATCTAGCACAGAAGGTTCTGGGGGTACCCTCCTCTTCCCAGATGGGTTCAGGGAGAACAAGAAGCCATGGGATGATTCTGGGCTGAGTGTCGGAGCCAAGGCCAAGAGCAGCGGAGACCAGGGAGGGCTCACAGTAGGCTGACCAGACGTCCCACTTCAAATAAGACAGAATTTCAAACACATGTGGTCAGCCTACTGACACCTTGAGTTTAGCCCGGCGTGATGAGACTGCCCCTATGTTCTGTTGGAAACAGGGCAGTAGCGTTGCTTCCTGTCCCATTTAAAATGGGACGCCGGCCAGCCTAGCTCACAGGGTGGGTGGCAGGTGCACAGGCCCCCACCACATTTTTCCGCAGCGGAGCAAGCGGCCTGTGAAGCTTCTGCATGCCTGTGGGTGCTTCGGACCAATTGCACACCATTCAGCTGATTTTCCCTTTATTCCTTCTTGACAAAGCCCTCACTCCTTTAAACAAGTTTCTCTTTCCAGCAATTCCTGCAGATGCGTTCAGATACTTTGTGTCTTAGTGAGAAACATGGCTATAAGCTAGCTGATGTTCTAGAACACTCCTCAGGATGGAGTCATTTTCAGGCCTCCCCCAGAGGACAGACAGACCTGGGAGAGCTACTAGTTGAGTGTCGTTTCTTCAGTGGCAAAGGAAAATCATGGGACTTGGCATCTATGGTTGGCCTAAGGGGAAATCAGCTATAGAACAGACCCCCCCTTACTCCAAAAACACTCCTCAGGGGTCCTAGGTTTAGGGTGAAACAGAGGTAGAGCTGGCTGCTGAGAGGACAAGTTTGGTCAGCAAGTTGATGATAGGCAGTTGACCGCCCCCTGGAGACTGCATTAGATTTTGTTTTAGAGGATTCTCTCTAAGGAGAACAGAAGTCTTTTTGCATTTGAGTCTCTGCCAACCAGCACTGGAGCAGTGAGCTTTCATAAAGTCACAGGCATAGCAGATATGAAACCTTTAAGCACTCCAAGGGCACTGGGAAAGCCTAGTCAAACTTAAGTGACTTTGAATGTGATACCCTGATGATCTACTAGAGGGAATTATAAGAAGTAACTGGTGAGGCATATAGGGGCGTTTTGGAATGGGGAGCCATCGGAAAGCCCCATTAAGCCTGCAAGGGCTTATTAGAGACGCTACCCAATGCTTGGATTCAGAGATACATTTAACGAGGCTTCCCGGGCTCTTCTCTCTGAGCCTTTACTTGAGCCCTGGAGGTGGGGAATATTTCATAGCAGGATAGAGCTGTGTTTGCTAATTCTGGAGGATTAGTAGGAAGAGTATTAATGAGATCTAGATCAAGGCCTGCTGTGGTTATAGGGGCCTGATCTGGATTTCATTGCCTTTTACACTATTTTGTAAGATTTAGAATTTTATCCAATTTGAAAAATATATAGTCACTTTCTACTCTAGGGCCAGCAATAGGCCTAACATGTGACTCCCAGAATGCAGTCTGGAGAGGCAAAAGTTAAATGCAGGAAGCCTTGTTCAGACAGCCCCATCCTCAGACCTGGGTAAGTGGGGCTGGTACCCAAGACCTGTACCTCGGGGGACCCCACACTTGGGAGTGTCTTCCTTGATGTTTGCTAAGTGTCAGTGCAGTCCAGACTGTCAAGAGTCCAGACAGCAGCCCACACGACCCTCATTTCCATTTCTACCCTTTGTAGCATTGTCTGTTGCTCCACATCCCACTCCCAGCATGAATACATATGTGTGCTGTGCGCATGCACCCCCCTTCCCCCATACCCTCCCCCTCCCACACACGCCAGGTCCTGCTTACCCGAGTCTGAGGGCAGTGCTGTCTGAGCAGAGTTCTTTGCATTTAACTTTGGCCTCTCCAAACTGGATTTTGAGAACATATCTATTTTTGAGTTGATCAGCTGTACCAAGGAACATTTGCAATTGTTGCAGGGCTCTGGGCCTGGGCCCCAGTTTCAGGAGGTAAGTCTAGTACATACATGACTCCTGTTGGGTGGTGTAATAATTCTTTTACAGAAGCAGAAGGGGCTGGGCTGCCAGAATGGTGCTGATCTTGGGTGACCCTCATTCATGTCAGATGCAAGATGAGTTCAGCACTCTGGGCGTCTATCACCACTCTGTTGAGCCATGTGTGTGGGCCCGTGCTGGGGATCAGCCATTCATGCTTCGTGACTAGTAGCACACCCAGTCTACAGGACTCCAGGGCAGCGAGCTATGATGTTGACAATGTCTGCATTTCCCTTCAGCCTGAGTTAGAAGACCTGCCTGGAGACACTCCGCTTCCATTTCCTCACCCTGTGACAACATGTCCAGAACTAGAGGTGAGTGAGAAGGTGGGAGGTTGGCTGCAGTCCTGAGTAGAGATGATACATGCGGGGGGATGTTTGATCTGAAAGGTGATGCTTATAAAAATGAGGTCATAAGACACAGCTTTGGACCAGCCAGGCAAATTAGCTTTGGGGAGATCTGAGGGAAAGGATTAGGGTCACTAGATGTCGGGATAAGTTCCAAGGAAAGATGTGTGGTCTTTGGGAATTTGGAGATAGCAGGGTAAAGTTTCCAGCTTGGAACAGCTTGAGTTCTCTGTAGACCATCAAAAACAAGAATTGAAAACCGTGTAGAAAGGCAAGAGAAAGAAGTACCAGGGCTAGGGTAGCTGGTACGTCTTCTGGATGCAATCTCTTGGACAATGTCGTGGCCATAGTAGACCTGAAGATGGCTTGCTGAACTGGAGTTCTGAGACTCTGCTGGAATAGAGCTGTGAGGACATGTGAGGCGATTTCAGTTACGGGAATGGAGGATGGTGCTGGGAAGAGCCGTGTCTGTGGTTCTTTTTCAGCCTAAGTTGTGGCCAAGGAGAGGAGGCTGTAGGCATAGAGGTACCCCTGCCACTAGTGATATGGCCTCAGGCAAGTCCATTTCATCGCCACCCTGTGCTCAAGTAGATCCAGGGAAAGATCATGAGCTTTGGAGCCAGTCAGATGTGGGGGTACCTTTAGACCTTAGACCATTTCTCTGAACCTCAGTTTATGTATCTAATAACACAAGGAGAGCAGAATACCTTACACAGCTGCGATGATAGCGTGAATGGGTGCATACTCAGAAAGAAGTGCTTTGTGAGCTACAAGTCGTTGTCCTTAGTTCTTCGCTAAAATCTCGCATCCTCCGTTTGAAGGCAGGTTTCAGCAATGGGGTCTACGGAGCTTCTCCAGAGAGCCCTCTCCCTTCAGCACAACTGTGTTTTCCCCGCTTCAGTTAGACAGATCAGTGAAGTACTTGGCCCCGAGTAGTAGTTCAGATGCGAGCCCTTTGATTTCCTCTTTCCTTTAATGCTTTCACAGCTCAGGCAGATGTTCTCCCCCTTGTGAATGCAGGTCAGCTGCTAGCACAGAACACAGAAGCCAGTGAAAGCCGGAGCCAATTAGAGCCCAGGATGAGCTGAAGACCAGATTCCACTTGGCGGCCTGCGGAATCTCCAAATTTGGGATCTCGGGCTGTCAAGAGGGCTGCTCAAGACATTTCTGGGGACTGGGGGCCAAAGTCAATGACTTCTTGGGAGAAGTCAGAAGCTGGTCCTCTGCAGTGGGTGCCCCCAGATAACCATGTGCCAGTTCTCTTGTCCTGTGTCAGCCCATTGGATACCATTTATGAATGAATCCTCCTGCCTTCTCTGAGTGGAGAGGGACTGCTCACTGGAGCTTGCAGGGACTTTGAGCTGGGTGACAGGTCAGCCTTGGCACCCTGGAGTGAAAAAGCAGAGGTAGCTCTGAAAGAAGGGCTGCCTGCTCCTTTGAAAGTTTATATCTTATCTGTTCCCATATGTGAGAGACACATGGTTCTATATGACCAAAGGGTCAGCAGTCCCTACATTTCTTATCCTTTGAAAGTTGTCAGTGTCTTCTACCAACTGTCAGCTGAGAATGCCATTCAATAAAGAAATAAACAGACATGCAATGTGTAAGATGCATGAACGCATGACCTCTATAGAAAGTCTACAGCTGAGAGAGGGACCAAATTAGAACTCTGTGTCCAAGGTGGGGTTTGGGTAAATGTCTACACTCCCCTATTTTCAATTCGTGTGCAAGAGAGTCGCAGCCCTCCTCTTCCTCTCCCCCAGCTGACCTGGAGGACCTGGATGGACTCGGACATTGGGAGGACCTTTCTGTCCTCTTGTGTGGACTCTTGTACCTCTTGTGGGGTGGTCTGGGCTCCACATGTGGGAGACTTAGGCTAGTTCTCCAGAGCCTCACCCCATGGTCCTCAGTACTTCTCAGCAGTCTGGAGAGCTGTGGAGGTCAAGGGGAGTGCAGTGTTCCGGGGAACGTGGAGGACCAGCACAGACGGCAGGCTTGCCAAAGTCCCTGACTGCTTCCTGCAGGGGCAGGCTGATCGGATGTACTATTGCAAATGGGACAGTACCAGTTTTTCTTTTAAATGTGTATTTTATTGTTTTTGACAGAGAGAGAGGGACAGAGAGAGAGAGAGAGAGAGAGAGAGAGAGGGGGGGGGGGGGGGAGAGAGAAGAGGAAGGGCCCAGAGCAGTCTCCATAGTTGTATGCCATCAGTTTTTGACACGGTTCCCTTCCACACAGGTGGGTGGGGGGCCTTGTAGGGCTGGAACCAGGCCAGGGGCTTCCCACATGGGAGGCACATTCCCACGACTGGGGGCAGAACCAGGGGCCTCCCACATGGGAAGCACATCCCAGTTCAGCTTATAGGACTGCATAGGCTTGGGGAAGGACTCGATCCTCAGACCCCTGAGCTGCAAGGCAAGCACTTAACCTGCTGAGTCATCCTGGCTTCCCCACCATTTCTTCATATTTCCCACCTGTCTATTGTTTTAACATAAATGCCAGTTTTGTCCCATTTTTAATTTTTTGTAAAAAATGGAATGAGGGTTGTTTATTTATGATAAGGCTCTATGCTAATCAATGTGTGCAGTAAAACTACTAGTGTGACAAAGGAGGAAGGTCCATTGACTTTCTCCAGTCAGGGCCAGGCTTCTGGAGCCAGCGACTATCAGACAGCACCCCCGTGCTTGTCTGCAAAGGTGGGGAAATCAAGAGGCGGTTGCTAAGCCCCATTTAGTGCGTGGGAGCCAGGACGGTCTTGATGCACGTGAACTACTGAAGGGGCTCACCTGACCGTGTGCTTCCATCAGGGTAGGAGTGTAGGATGCACTGACTGTGAGTCTTACTGTTATTTCTGCCATCATTTCGCCCAAAGAGATTCTTTCTGTCCTGAGTTTGATTCAGACTTTTCAGACTCATTTTGGTTCAACAGGCTGTTAGCTATTCTTTTTCTTTCTTTCTTTCTTTCTTTCTTTCTTTCTTTCTTTCTTTCTTTCTTTCTTTCTTTCTTTCTTTCTTTCTTTCTTTTTATTACAGCAGAACTCTCTAGTGGGACATTAGCATATACTGACTTGTGATAGCAGTTGGCATGTTCATTCCTTTTTTTTTTGGTGTATGTTTATGATTTTTTGCAGTCTGACCACTGCATCCTGCATTAGAGTGTTCAGTATGGTATGTCATATAGATTTTTGTATTCCTCATGTGATATTTTATAAGTATTTTGTTGATATATGCAAGAGATCAAGTGTCTATGTTCCAAACGTACATTAGTTTAATGAAAAAAGATAATATTTCAGCTACAGAAGTAGCCATAAACATTGAAAATCTTGTAAACAATTTAGAGTCCAGAAAAAGTAAAGTGTTTGTAACTAGTGAACCCAAAACACAACTGAAACTGTTAGTAGATTCAGGATAAATGATTGAGGCTAAGTTTTTTGAAGTGGTTGAGAATTTCTATGAAACCAGCTTAGAATATATGAACAAGAGGAAGTGCAGTGTAGGAAACACTGAGAAGTTCAAGTGGGTGCTGCTAAGGAAGACCCCTGCATGGGAAGGAATACAGGACAGCCTGCATGCGGGACTCATCTCACACAGAGAAACAGAAGAAACTCTTGTATTTGATCAGTGGACCCTCATAAAATCTACACTTGTGAGGCAGTTGGATACATGGAATAAAGAAAACATTTCTGTATCTGATAGAGGGGTAAAGATTTTATCTGAGATGAGTAAAAAATGCCTAGACTTTCAAGACTTTTGTAATATTGTAGGGTTTATTCTTTATCTTTCAGGAAGTATAGCACCTGTCAAAAGAATATTTTCTTTTTCTTTCTTTTTAAGATTTATTTATTGTTTTTGACAGGAACAGAGAGAAACAGAGAGAGAGAGAGAGAGAGAGAGACAGACAGAGAGAAGGGGGAGGGCCCAGAGTAGTCTCCATAGTTGTACATCATCAGTTTTCAACATGGTTTTGTTCCACAGGTGGGCAGGGGCCACACAGGGCAGGAACTGGGCTGGGGGCCTCCCATATGGGAGGCTCACTCCCTTGAACCAGAGGTCAAACTGGGGGAAGAGACTGAACTGGGGGCCTCCCACATGGGAAGCACTCCCCAGTTCAGCATATGGGTCCACATGGGCTGCGGACAGGATTTGATCTTTGGTCCCCGGGGCTGCAAAGTGAGCACATAACCCACTGAGCCATCCCAGCTTCCTGAAAGAATGTTTTCTGTTATGAACAGTATGTGGTCAAAGGAGAAGTATAGATTAAGTGTTGAAACAATGAGGGCTATGTTAGTTGTGAAACAAAATATGTCACGGAGTATGAAAAGTTTTATGATAAAGTGTTGAGAGACCAAAATTTGCTGTGTAGGATTACTTCATGGGAGAAATATTCATAGTATGATCATGGTGAAATGCAGTCCTCGTCTATGTCTACCTAAATTTTTGTATGAGTTCTGTCACTGAGATAATTGTTAGCTCAATATGTTCATATAATAAAACTTATCCTCTTATTTTTTCATAAATATAGAATATTATATAATCTCATCTCATTTTTGTCATCCCAATATCCCATTTTGTCTCAAGGAAATAAAGTCAGCCTAGGCAGGGGAGAAAGAGCAAGGGGCAAGAAGTTGTCCCATATTGGTCAGCACATATGAGGCGGGTCCCCCATAAAAACCTAAAATTTATTTATTAAAAAATGTATATTTATTCTTACATGTTTAAACTTCTGTCACTTTCAAAGAACTCTTTGTTTGAAGCATATACCTATCAAGGTGCTTTTTCCACTGTTCAAAATAGTTTTTGAAATTGTTGATTTAGATGCCTTTTATTTCTTCTGCTATTTTTTGTTTCACCTCTTCTACATCAGCAAAACATTTCCCTTTGAGGACTTTTTCATCCAGGGAAACAAAAAGAAGTTGTTCAGATGAGATTGGGTGAATGAGGGTGGGGTGTGGGGGCCATGCCATTTTAGGTCAAAAACTGCTGACCACTCAGTGCAGTGTAGGCAGGTGTGTTGTCACGCCGCACGTTGTTCATGTAAATCAGCCATCATGAAATGGGCAAATGCTTTGAAAGAGTGTCCAAAAAAAATTCACTGAAGCTGAACACAGCCTTTCACAATGCCAGCTGGTATATTGATACAGATGGATTAAAATAATGTTGCTAATAATTTTTGATATCAGAGGGGGTTCATTATGAATTTGTAACAACTGGATAGTCAACCAAGTTGACTCTTTGGAAGTGCTGAAAAGGCTGTGTTGAAAAGCTAGATGAAAATGACCTGAATTTTTCACCAACAACTCATGGCCCTTGAATCATGACAATGCACCAGCTCACACAGCACTGTCTGTGAGGGAGTTTTTAACCAGTAAACAAATTGCTGTATTGAAACACCCTCCCTACTCACCTGATCTGGCCCCCAGTGACTATTTTCTTTACACAAAGAAAAAGGAAATATTGAAAGGAAGACATTTTGATGACATTCAGGACATCAAGGGTAATATGATGATGGCTCTGATGGCCATTCCAGAAACAGTACCAATATTGCTTTGAAGTGTAGACTAGGCACTGGCATCAGAGCGTAGCTGTCCAAGGGGAGTACTTCGAAGGTGACTGGAGTGGTATTCAGCAATGATGTCTGTAGCACTTTTTCTAGGATGAGTGTGTAAACTTAATTGTCAGACCTTAAATGATCAGAAATACAGGGTTTCCCCATTCCCTCAAATTGCATCCTGCCCGACGAATTACAACTACTTTTTTCACTGATGTTTTAAGTGCCTCTTCAATTCATTTGTTTTGTGACTCAAAAGAAAAAGACTCTTTAGAAAAGTTGAACACCTTTATGTATTTCAATCTAAAGCAAAAGCAATATGTGAGAAACCTTTCAAATTGTGCTTGTGAAATGTTTCTCTGCTTTGCTACTTTTCCATTCCGCTTAGTGGTCATCATCAATTGTTTCCTAAGTTTGAAATTTTCCCACTCCCTCTACTAGAAAAGGTTCTGTACGTGTTTTCATTGTATACATAAAGTTCTTTGTTCTATATTGAATGTACGCTTTCAAAAACAGAAAACATCACTCTAATATAGTATACGTGGCAGTGGAAATTGGCACAGACCTTCTTGAAAAGCAATTTAACTGAATGTATCAAGAATCTGATAATGTTCATTAGTGGCCTTTAACTGAACAACTCCACTTCTCAGTGGTCTTTAAATGAGAAATTCCACTTCTTAGCATTTACACTAACGAAATACTCTAAAATGTGTAAAATACATATAAACAATGATGTTCGCTACAGTGTTTGTTACATATATTATTCTATGTATGTTCCATATATTACATATAAAACTCTAAACCTAAATGTTGCACAAGTAAAGGATGTTTTTAGAAAATTAATTTAGCAGAATGTTATATAGCAATTAAAAAATAGTATTTATGAAGACTAGGACAGAAAAACATGAAAAACATGTGATATAACTTAAATGGCAACAGCAAGCTGTACAATTACATATCTAATATGCATATGACTATGCAGATGAGAAGGGACCATCCAACTTGCTAATGATAATTAGGTTTGGATGCTGGTATAATAGATGATTTATATATTTTTTGTTCTTTCTATTTTTCTGTTCCCGCCCCCCCCCCAAAAAAAAAGCTTTTCAATGATCATGGCTACTTCCAATTGAAAACAAACAAAAAGAAGTACGCAGCGCTCATATGTTTCTTAGTGATAAATCTGTATAGGCTCATAGTAGGCACAGACTTGTGCACAACCACGTAAGTAATTGCATTTATTTATGAAAGGGGTTTGGCATGATGGACTGGCTTGGAATTAAGGGGATGGGCCCAAGTCTTGGCTTTATAACCCATGTTGTAACATTAGACCACTTCTACCTCCAGTCAGCTGTGTCCTATCTATAAAATGAAGGGTTTGCTCTAGAAGCCTCTGTAGTTCCCAGGAGCACGCTAACTTGTGATGTAGAAACTAAAAAGGTAGAAACTTGAGACCATAATTATAGTAGAATTTAATTGGATGGGCCTTTTGAAAATCCAGTGATTTGGGTACTACTTGATGTTAAGAATGTCATGCTGGGGATGCTGGGATAGCTCAGCGGTTGAGCGCTTCCCTCACAGTCATGAGGTCCGGAGTTCAATTCCAGGCCCCGGCCAGTGCAAACCCATATGCTGAACTGCGGTGCAACTGGTAACTGCCGGGATGGCTAGGGAGGGAAGGTTCTCACCTCCCATGTGGGAAGCCCCCAGTTTGATTCACACCTTTGTGGAATGAAGCTATGTCACAACTAAAGATGTACAACTATGGAGACTGCTTTGGGCCCTCCCCTCTTCTCTCTCTCTCTCACCTATTCTCAAACAATAAAGTAAATCTTAAAAAAAAAATTAAAAAGGAATGTCATGCTTTGCATCTCAATCTCACCTTGTCATCTGGTGACAAAATTCTCCTGGTAATTAAAACACCATTCTTATATATAACATCCAAAAGAAGAAGAATGGAAAGTTGAAAACATTTCAGTCTGAGGTATGCTGACAAGTTAAATTTAGTTCCCAAACTGGATATCAGATACCAAACAGATACTAGATAGCAGTATCTTACAGGTAAGGAAATATGCCCCGAGGGAAAGTGATTTGACACAGTCACATGGATGGAGAAGAACCAAGATGGATCTCAACCGTGGTCTCCTGTCTCTCAGTTCATTGTCCCCATCCCCGAAGCCCCCTGGGGTCATGATTGTTTACAACAATACCAGATTAAAATCAATTCATGACTATTGAAAATATAAATAATGAAGAATAGTCATGATGCTTTAGAGGGAGCTTTAATGTTTCCGAAGTACCTAGAATGAAGCTAGCTAGCTTGTTCTCATGCAACAAAACTCATTTTACATATTTTGTTCCACAAAGGCTACTGAATGTTCCCAAAATTCTATTATTGAAGCAATATTCTCCACACTCAACCCTTGAAATAGAGCCAACTTCCTTTGCCATTCATTCATTCAACAAATATTTCTTGGGCACAGCTTGGGAATAACAGATGAGCCTGCTCCATATTCTCATGGAGTTCATGCTCTGTGGTGGGCTGTGTCTGCCAATTGAGGAGCTTCTGGACTTTGCCTGAGAAGGTCAAGATCATATGCATGAGGCAATAAGACTGCAGTAAAGGAGGGTCCACCGTCACACACCGAGGGGTGTTTGTAACTCGAGAGGCTAATGACTCCATAGAAGGCAAAGCCAAAATAGACTGAAACAATTCAAACCTAGGTTGAGTTCAGGATGAAGGAAGCAGATACGAACCAGAATTTCCAAGGAGGGCAAGAGAAAGAATGAACACTATTAAACACTGTCTAAGGTCATGAATCCAACTGTGCACTTGTTTCCTAGAATTAGGTATTATCATCTTCATTTTACAAACAAGGACGCCAAAACTCAGCAGAAGTACATGGATGCTGGAAAAAACAAGCCAAATGATGATGACGATGACGATGATGATGATGATGATGATGATGATGACAACATAACCTTGACATAGCCTCTCCTTGTTTAACAGGCCAGTTCAGGTTTAGCCATTAGACCATTGAGTAAATGTCACATGACGTGCCGCATGGTGTGGGCAAGGTGCCAGAGAAGGACTTGCTCTCTGTGTCCTCATGCTACAGACTCCATCAGCCTCTCAATCCTACATGTACCGGACTTCCACTCTCCCATCTCACCTCAAAAATATATGTTTTGTGTTGTTTTTAATAGAGGACTCATGTCTTATTGATCCTGGCCCTGCAGCCTGCAGAGTCAGACAAGAGAGAAAAAATCAATGAGGATCCCAGAGTGCAGTGCTGTTTCCAAGTTTAGGGGATTATCTCAATTTTTTTCTCTCCTTTAAACCGTGGAGGTACTTCCCTATGTCCTCATTTTGAAGAAGGGCCATGGGGCCATAGTAGCACTTCCTGCAATAGGCAGCTATGTTATTCAACAAGGAAATTAGGTGCAACTTCTCTTCTAGATCAGATGGTTTAGGAAGTTCACAGCCAGCCATATTGGGCACAGTGGTGTCATAGGTGAGGAGGTAGGAATTGATGCCAATGAGCTACCTTCTGTGTCAGCTGTCTTGTGCTTTGACTGCTTCTTTCAAATGCCATGGTGTCCTCATCCAAGTGTTTCCTGCTATAATAAATTCTGGAAGAATTCCTTAAGCCCTTCATGTCTATCACTACACACACTGTGATACACATAGTTATGAGATAAGGCCCTAGCTTTCAAGGAGTAACACACGAAATAATTAGAACTAACTATAAGACTGTAGTACACGGGCCTTTGCAAAATAAGGTGGTATCATTGTGAAATTTTCTAAGAGGTCAGAAAAGAATAGATCTGTGAGAAATAGAATTGTTAGAAGATAGACCAGTTAAGCTTGAGTTGAACAGATGGATGTGCCATTTGGAGATGGATGGATGTGCATTTGGAGAGCGTGTAGGAAGAAGTGATGTGTCAGTACTTAGATTTCTTCTTTACCCAATTCAGGATTTCCGTCGACAAATGCCTTCAGTTCAGCTTCAAGGCCCCTAGCTTATCGCATACCCTGTAGTGTTATATTCAGCCATTTACGGAGCACCTACTGTATGTCAAGGACTATTTTGCACGTCAGATGCAAAAATGAATGACGCAGTCCCTGCTCTAGGGGGATTTTTGTACCACCATCTAAAGGGTGAAATCATTCCTTGTGGTGTACTAGTACCTAAGTCCTGTCATTGATGAATATATCAAGTACAATGGGAACACAGATGAGTGATTATTTCTGTAGGAGGAGAAATGGATCAGCAGAAACTACTCAAACGGTGTTGACATTTGAACTAGGACTCAAAAGATGCATATACAGTCACATGTGGGAAACAAAGCTTTCCTAGAGGAGGCACCAAGCCAAGCCAGAGAGCAGAGGCGTGGCAGTACCTTCACAGGACATTGCCGATGGAGAGTAGACAGATTAAAGTCATATGGAGGAGATAAATCAGTGGCCTTTAAGGATTAATGGGTTGTGGGAGGCACTGTGTTAGCTGTTGGTACCTTGCCCAGAGCCTTCTGCCTGGAAGGTGCATCCATCCTCTAGCTGCTGGGGGTGGTGGCTGCTAATGTCTCAGAGCCACTGCCTCTCTGGAGCATTGGTTCTGTCTGAACAGGAGTGGTTTCATCTAGGCTATCAGGCCACTTGTAGCCAATGACCCACTGTCATGAGGATACAGAAGGCGGGCCTTCTGGCCTCAGGTGTGGCCAGCATCATGGCGCTCACTGTGCTCTAGAGGTTCCTGTGGGACCAGGTGAGGCCACTTCCTCACTCAGCTCCTGCCCCTGCGGAATCATGGTGCTTCCTCCACCCACTGCTCTTGAGAGCCTGCTCACAATAAAGCACTTGCAAAAGAACGCCCTTCGCTGGCTCTGCTTTTAGGAAACTCATCTTCAGATGTGATAGGGTAAGAAAAGTGGGGGAGCCAGTAGGACACCCAGGTTTCATTTTGGGTGCGTGGGTGGCGGAGGGAAGGAGCAGCAGGGGAGGAACACGTTTGTGAGAAGAAATAAGGTCAGCTTTGTTTACCGGAGAGCAAGTAAAATGCCCACGAGACAGCTGGCTGGCTGTGGCCTGCAGCTGAGCATTCTGGGCATCATTACCAAGCGTAACTTGAAGACAGTTGAAGTTACAAGGTTGCCTCCTAGGAAGGAAGTGTAAAATGAGAGAAAATAAAATGAAAAGGAGGACCCCGAATGAACTTCGAGGAATGGGAACATTATACATGGAGCAAAGAAGTGGGAGGCTGCCAAGGAGCCCTGCTCTTTTGCTTTTCTTCATTACGACCATGGAAGTTACGTTTCTACAAGGGCTGCCTGGAGAAAATCCAGCCATTGTCATTATAACGGACGAGGCCAGGTACATGGCTGGATACTTTCCGGACAGACCTCATGTATCCGGTTCTTATTTTGTTAGTGTAGAGGCTTTTGAATTGTGACTGTGTGTGTGTGTGTGTGTGTATTTAATAAAAAATATTCAATAAAATGAAACTTACACTTGCTGTTAATTACAGATGTGCTGTAATATTTTCTGTTTTAAGCATCTTTATTGAAGTATAATTTATATACAAAGAACTGAGCATATTTAAGGTGTATAATTTTATGAGTTCACACATAGGCAAAATCCTGACACCATCACCATAATCAAGGTAATAGATATATCCAATACCTCTCAGAGTTTTTCTTTGCTTTCTTTGTTGTTTTGTGCTAAGAACACAACACGAGATCTACCCTCTTAACAAATTTAAAAGTGCACTATGCCATATTGTTAACTATAGGCACTAAGTAGTACAGCAGATCTCTAGAACTTACTCATCTTGCATAACTGATACTTTTTTAAAAAAAGATTTATTTTATTGTTTTTGACAGAGGCAGAGTGAGACAAAGAAAGAGAGAGAAGGGGGAGGGCCCAGAGCAGTCTCCATAGTTGTATGTCATCAGTTTTCAACATGGTTTGTTTCACACAGGTGGGTGGGGGCCGCACAGGGCAGGAACTGGCCCAGGGCCTCCTGCATGGGAGGCACGCCCCCTCGAGCCAGGGGCCGAACTGAGGGGGGGCAAGAACCGAACTGGGGGGCCTCCTGCATGGGAAGCACACCCCAGTTCAGCATATGGGCCCACACTGGCCAGGGCCAGGATTCGACCCTCAGTTCCTGGGGTTGCAAAGCGAGTGCTTAACCTGCTGAGCCATCCCGCCTACCCCTTATAACTGATATTTGATACCCATTGACTAACATCACCCCATTCCCCACTCCCTTGACCCCCAAGCCCCTGGCAATCACTATTGTGTTCTCTAATTCTATGAGTGACTCTTAGATGCCTCGGGTAAGTGAAATCAGGCAGTATTTTCCTTCTGTGACTGACTTCCTCTAGCATAGTGTCCAGGTTCAAGCATGTTGTTGCAAATGGAAGGATTTCCTTAATTTTTAAGGTTGAATAACATTTTGTTCTGCATCGAATGCAGCTTATTCTGCTCTGAGAAAAATGGTGGTGTATAATATACTCAGTTGATATTTTAAAAAATTATTATTTTTTTTTCAGTTAACATTGACATTTAATATTGTTTTATATTCATTTCAGGTATAAGCATAGTGGTTAGACATTTACATAACGTATGCAGTGATCCCCTTGGTAAGTCTGCTACCTACCTGGCACTATGCATAGTTGTCGCACCATTATTGGCTATACTCCCTATGCTATATTTTACATCCCTGTGGGTGAAGAGATTAAGTTGATTTTTTAAGCGACTGATTAGTCATGACCTGCAGTTAGAAAACATTTTAAATGATAACCATTTTAGCTCATAGGTTATCATTTAAATGATATCAAGAAATGTCACATTTGGCCTTGTCTCCCTAGTTGTCAATGTGAAAAATATACCTATGTCTCTTGACTCCTGGCTTAGAAATGAGCATATTTTACTTCCTTTTTTATTTCACCATTTTATTATTATACTCTGATATTTTATTTTTGGATTATTATTGTTAAATCTAGATTTCTGCATTTTATATCTGCTGTTAAAATTATCTTTGGTAGTTACGATAAATATACGTAATATATTAACAATATAGCTAATTTGTACTATATATGTATATGTAAACATATCCATGTATGTTTGTGTGCATGTATGCAAAAGACAAGAAAGCTATATCTTAACAGATTTATATTAATTATCTCTTGAGTATTTTAGAAGGTTTTAATTTTTTCTTTGTGCCTTTCCTTTTTTTTTCAAAAGATTTATTTTATTGTTTGAGAGAGAGAGAGAGAGAGAGAGAGAGAGAGAGAGAGAGAGAGAGAGAGAGAGAGAGAGAGAGAATGGGGAGGGCCCAACACAGTCTCCATAGTTGCACATCATTAGTTGTTGTGACATAGTTTCATTCCACACAGGTGGGTGTGGGGCCAGGCTGGGTGGGAACCAAACCAGGGCCTCCTGCGTGAGAGGTGAGAACCTTCTTCACTGTGTGACCCTGGTGGTTTCCAGCTGCGCTGCAGTTGGGCATGTGGGTTTGTATGGATCGGGGCTGGGATTCAATCCCCGGACCTCCTGGTTGGTTACATGGGAAGTGCTCAACCTGCTGAGCTTTGTGTTTTCTCCCTCTTTGTGTTTTTCTATAGTTTTTTTTTTGAACAAAGAACCAGTAAAATTTTAATCAGTAAAAATTTTAAAAATAAAATTAAGAAAATTGGCTAATGATATTGATTTATACAATTTTTTTGTAGTCACACTATATTTTATTTGGTCATAGTCCATATCTTTAAATTTAGAAAGTTCTTTTGTATCCAGCAATCAAATTGTATCTTTATTTTTCTCATAGTTATAGTAGTTTAATTTTTCATATGTCATTCTTTTTGGTTGTTTGTGTGAACTGTGTTTTTGCCTCTGTTGTGCACCTCCAATCTCCAACCCCAGAGCCAGGGCTTCCTAGGAGAGCCGATGACAATAACTGAAGCAGTGTCTTCAAAGGGCTACTCCTCAGGCTACCTGCAAATTCACGGGCCTGACTCTAGACCTATGGATTCAAAGTTTCTGCTTCTGGGGCCCATGATCTGCATTTTTTGCAAGCCCCTTCCTCTCTGCCAGCACCCCTCCCCCATGATAGATAGTTACCTTAGACATCAAAACTCACCTTCCTAAAAGGAAAAGAAACCAAGGGAGGGATGCTGGGACAGCTCAACAGGTTGAACACGTGCCTTGCAGTCGCAAGGTCTGGGAATCAAGTCCTGGTGGCAGCCTGTGCAGACCCCTATGTTGAACTGAGGTGCAACTGGTAACTGCTGAGATGGCAGCAGGAGTTCTTGCCTCCCTGGTTGGCTTCCTACCCTGCATGGCCCCACGTCCACCTGGGTGGAATGAAACCACGT
Source organism: Craseonycteris thonglongyai (assembly GCA_004027555.1). Taxonomy (NCBI): domain Eukaryota; kingdom Metazoa; phylum Chordata; class Mammalia; order Chiroptera; family Craseonycteridae; genus Craseonycteris; species Craseonycteris thonglongyai. The sequence continues at coordinate 29,389 of PVKE010004945.1, read as the reverse complement.
CACAACTCATGATGTACAACTGTGAACATTGCTCTGGGCCCTCCCCTCTTCTCTCTCTCTCTTGCTTTCTCCTCTCAAAACAATAAAATAAATCTTTAAAAAAAAGGAAACTAAGAGAAATTGATTTATAAACGATAAGACTTTCATCAAAGCCCAGGTGGGCCAATGGCTCGTTCTGTACACATGGGGCAAATGACATCCCACTGTAGACAATACTTTTCTCAACCATGAAATGATGGACTTAGATTAAATAATATGTTAGATTCTTTCAGCTCTAAAAGATTGTTTGGCCCTCCGTTCATTGTTTTCTAAAGTGGAAATAATACATTTGTTCTGCCTATTAACAAGCATGGGATTTTATGATGGTCAAATGGGTTAACGATCATTAAAGCATTGTTAATATTATTGCTATGGTTGCTATTATTTGAAAAAATTATTTGCTTTTCATCCCTTAGGATGAAGAAAACAAACTACCTATTTACTGGACTCTTGGCCTAGTCAGCTCTCCCTTCACCAATTGAGGTTCTCTTTTCAAAGGGTAGGACAATTTTTCCTTTTGCATCATTGAGGCAGAGACTAAGCAAATGTTCATTAACTATTTACTAGGCACACAGCTAGACCATTCTCCCAGCCTTCCTTGCCAGTAGGTATGACTATGTGATTGAACTCCAGCTAAGGGATGTAATGAAGTGCCTGGCCCTCAAAATACCTTTCTACCACATGAATGATGGTGCCCAAATGACCTTGGGCCACCCTGACCCCAGTTGTCTATAGCCTTGGACTGGACTTTAGGTGAAAAATAAATAAAACTTATAGCCCCAAATCACTGAAATCAGGATTTATCTCTTCCATCAGCCAGATTTTACTTAAATATACTGCCCCCATTCATCACAGGGAATATTGTTGTTCATTTGTGTAATCAAAGAACTTCTTTCCTTGCCTAAGTGACCAAGATGACAAAGTTCCTCAGGAATGTGGTTAAGGTACATTTGCTTTCACTTACTAATTGTTGTCATTGATGTGAAGCTATTTGTCTCAGCTCAAATGTCATCTCCTTAGAAAAGTTTCACTGACTTCTCTGAAAAGTATTCTACACCAGCCCTGACCCCAGGCAATTTCATCTCATTATTTCAGGATACACGCACACACACACACACACACACACACACACACACACATACATATACATATATATATATGGAAACTTAATTTCTAGAAAGTACTTTATTTTCTGCTGATTTGTTTGATATCAGCCTCTCCCATGAGAACAGAAGCGCCATGATGGCAGGATTCTTCTCTGTCTCTGTCACAGGTATATTTTCAGAGACTAGGACATATGCTGACAGAGTCAGCATTCAGTTGTTTTAATAAGTCTTCCTAGTGTTAATTCAATCCATTTCTGTCATTTTGAGCCCCACAGATGACCTCTTGTTCATCCCACATCAATAATGTTGCCTTGAAGCTGTCATCAAAATCCATGTGCTGTCAACCTATTTCATAATTTTGCCTGTTCAATGGAGAGCTCCTTTGAGTTAGAAAACTAAACTGGAGCCACAGTAGGAAAGAGGGGAGGAAACGAAGGCTAAAGAGGGTCCCCTGAGGGAGATACTAGAAAAAAAGGATCATGAAGTGAGTGCGTGGCTTTATGGAGAACGAGAATACATGTTTGTGTGTGCATGTACATACACACATGTGTCTAAGACAGGGATGAACATAATATGTACGGCTTATTCTCTAACTGGAATGTTTATAATTACTATAAAATCATTGTAAAAGATTTTTCCCACATGAACAAATACTGGTACTTTGAATCATATACTTATACGATCTATTGTACATTACAATAGAAAGCTGTTATTTAATTGAGTTTCAGCCTAAGTGTGGCTGCTACATCTCCATCTCATTTGCCTCCCAGATAATTTCTGGAAAAGCAGTTGCTTTGACATTTTTGGTAAAACTGGCCTGTGAGGAATCTCCCTCCTAGTCTCAGTAATATCTCGCAGCCTATTTGTATGGGAAGATGTGGTATGTTGGGACACTTGGTTCTGAAGCCTGCATAATTTTACTCAGTGGCTGAGCATAACCCCTTTGCGTCTGCTTCCTGTGCATGCTGAGGACATGAGCTTCTGCCTCTCCCATTGTTTTTGGAGAGTTTCCTCAATGGAAAGGTGCTACACAGACTTCGGTGTAGCGCCCCAGGCTTGCTACCTCTGCAGTGAGGAACTGTCCGTGGTGCTGAAAGGGTGAGAGGCTAATTCTCAGTCTTTGGAGGTTGTCTGTACCAAGTGCACTTTGGAAAGTGGTCTGCCCGGGAAGATGGTTCTACTGTCAGTCACACCATTGAGTATACTCCTACCTGTGATATAGAAAACCTATTGCTTTTCCTGTTGTCCTGATAGATGAACAAATTTGGAAGGTAAGAGTTAAGATCCAGATTTGCGGGCAGCATTTTTAACATCTGTATTTCTGTTCCTGGAGACCTCGGTACCCAAGTCACTAAAACCAAGCTCTTGAATTCTTGCATAGCAATATAGGACAACATTGACACACCTTCAAGAAGAATGTAAATTGCTTTGAAACATGCTTGTATAGCTATTCATTTCTAGTCTTATCCAGATGAACTACTAAGAATTCTAACCCCAAGACTAACTTCCACTTATTTACTAAGATCAAGCTCCTTTCTGATACTCCACCTCATTAATGAGAGTATTAGGAGTGTTCTAACCTTTTTGCACATAAGGGAATCCTGGGTCCCAGCAGAGGGCTTTTCTTTGTTGGCCTGACATGGACCAATGGAGAAAATGGAGAGGAAGATAATATAGTGGAAGAGAGTGAGGTAGCGTAGGATCCAGAATAGGTTTAGAATTTGTTTATATTTCCTTTAATAAAAATCTGGACTAATCCCTACTTATGGAAACCCCTTCTCCATTTGGCTGTTCTGTTGGCTGATATCTTGAAACAGTGTGTGTGTGTGTGTGTGTGTGTGTGTGTGTCTGCACATATGTGCACATACCCAAGATTTTTATGAAAGTGTGAGAGAAACAGTCTAGTTAATGATAATGGTATAAACTAGGAAATGGTGTTTTCAGTACCTATGATGGACTTAACCCACATCTAACCATAATTAAAATGTGAAATTTAGATATGCAAATGTTTGTGCTGAGAGAAAGTAATTTGATTGATACTAAAAACTTATCCTATAAAATATAAGTTTTGGGTAGGGATGGTGGTGGTCCAGAAACATAGACTAAATGAAATAAGGGTGAAGAGAACAAGGAGCGGTTTGAGTAACTGAACATAACAATAGAATGGTTTTCTGTAGCCTAGAATGCTCTTCAATCTGTTAGGAGTACGTTAACTGGGCAGCAGTATCAAGTGGGAGAGAATTGAAAGCAGCAAGCATTCTTTAGGGTCTGTGGTTGGAGAAGATAATGTGTTTCTTTAGTCCTCATTTTGTTTTTTCAGAAAGCACAACAACAGAAGATTGGGGTTTGCTTCATTAGCCAAGGTAGGGCTAAAGTAAAAGGTGTCATCAAATATATTCTCACCCATTCCCATATGTTTTATAGTGTATCTATAACTAATCCACATAACAATCCTGAAAGACTGTAGTCTCTATTTTGCAGATAAGAAAACTGAGGTTTATAAAGGTTAAGTGACCTGTCCAAAGCCATGCAGTTAATAACTATAAATCTGGGACTAAGACAAAAATATTTTGACTTCAAAATCAATGCTCCTTTCCTTGCATTATAGTTACTGCTATTAACTAAAGTAACAATTCACTTTCTCTAAATTTCCCTTTAAGCTTCTTTTAATGGCAAGGGCAAACATTTAGCAAATATGTGAATTCTCAACTTTACACTGACTGAGAAAGAGTAATTTTAGAAGGTTTAGGGGTCTCCTATTACTCTCATCTCATCCCTAACCTTTAACTCAGTAATAATAGCTTATTTTGAGCATCTACTACAGGCCAAGCCCTGTGGCTTGTGCTTCATATGCATTATTCCTTTTAATACTTAACAATAATTCCATGTAGTAGGTACTATTTTTATGCCAATTTTACAACAAGGAAACTGACTTAGGTAGGTTTTGTGACTTGACAAGATAAAGTCACTAGTGAAAATAATAGCAACATGTCAGATGTGGATCAAGGCATATTCAAGTACTAGGTCACTTAATACATTCAACCCCATAAATAGGGTATTTAGATTTGTCCAAGAGTGTTCTGCTTTTCTCTAATTATTCCAGTATAATTATCAATAGTGCCTCTTTTTACTCTAAAAAGTATCCTTGTTTGAAGAATAAAAGTATTTGGTCACCCTACCAATGAGGTAGAGAGAAGCTAAGCAACTTGCCCTAGGCCATCCAACTAAAGAGCAGCCAAGCCAGGACTCCAAACCTGGTGGCTTAATTGATCACCCTGGTAACCCTTGTGTCCTTAATGGCCTTTGGCACATGCCTTCCATTCACCACCACTTTTGTACAGTAGCCAGTTCCTGTCCTGAAGCGTTCTTCTTAGACTTTTCCTTCAGATATTAGTCCTTATCCTGGCATCTGACTCCCTTTATCTTCCAAACAAATATACATCCTAAATCTCATCCCTTCAGGGCCTTCCCAAAGAACAGGGGATAATCTAACACACAAGAGGTGCTCTATAAAATATCATTTTTTTCTGGGTACTTTATGTATATTGTTTTACCTAATTAAATTCTTAAAACTTTTCTATGGATTATATATCATTATTTCTATTACTCAAATGAAAAACAAAACAAAACAAAACAAAACAGAAGCTTAGAGAGGTTAAATAACTAACCCAAGATGTCATAGTTAGGAAGCATGGAAGCCAGAACTCAACACAATTCTGTTCCATGCAGTCTCATTGAGGACATTGTAGAATACTCTCCAAGGCCCTGCCACAGCTCCTAGACTGTAACTCTTTCATCTTATAACCACAAGTCTATCCAATATAAAGCTCATGTCATTTTCCCAAGATTTAGAGGATAACTAATACACTTTTAAGTCAGGGGACTGCAATGCCTTTCCCCTGTGATAATTTCAGGCATCATGATGGCCTGGCTAGAGCTGATGGCCCTGCTCAGTGTGATTGAATCCAGTCCCAGAGATAATAAGCAAGGAGATTGAAGATAGGCTTCCACAGATACTGAGCCAGGTCACCCACCGCCCCATTATCTCCCAAGTCTCAACTCAGACCAGTGTTGCTACTCACACTGGCCTGAGATGCAGGCGCTGGATGCCAATGGTGATGCCACTCAGGCTGAGTGCTATGCTGATGAACAGAGGATGGCATGTCTCTCATTTCCTACTCCATTAAAGAAGGATGGAGGGGAAGCTAGGATGGCTCAGCAGGTTAAGTGCTCGCTGTGCAGCCCTGGAGCCTGAGGATCGAATCCTGGGCCTGTCCCAGGCGGACCCATATGCTGAGCTGGGGTGTGCCCCCAGTTTAGTTCTTGCTGGGGCCTATGCGGGAGGCTCCCGGCCCAGTTCCTGCCCTGCACAGCCCCGCACCCACCTGTGAAGTGAAACTATATGGAAAACTAATGCTGTCAACTATGGAGACTGCTCTGGGCCCTCCCCCTTCTCTCTGTCTCTCTTTGTCTGTCTCTCTCCCTGTCAAAAAACAATAAAAATAAATCTTTAAAAAAAGAAGGATGGAGTGGGTGAGCTTGCAAATGATGACAATAATGAGGTTCGGTGATGTCTCCTGCCTTACTCTCCCCTGTTCCCCACTTACTGTCTGTCCGAGGCCTGGCCATGGAATCCAAGCAGATTCTGCCACGTGGACATGCCTCAGCCTCTGTGGAAGGGCTGCTCTTTGCAAGGCTTGGGTGAAGCCATTTCCCTGGCGAACCCCCAGGACTGGCTGTGAGGCTGCTCTGATTCTTCCTGTGGGAGGGGAGGCTGAGCCCCTCTCGCTGTATCCTTTAGTGAGACAGCCCTGCTGCGGGAGTGGTATGTGTGTGGACTGCTGAGCACAAAAGATACCAAGCGAGTGGTTTGGGAGGAAAATGAAAGGATTTTTTTTGTGGTCTGACAGCTGATGGAATCTGAGAGAACTACATTTCACCCAATGTTCAGAGCTTAGGAAAAAAATCTCAGATTAATTTTTTTTTTTTTATGAGAGCAGCTCACTGAAGTGTCAAAATATCCTTTTATTCAGGTTAAACAAAGGAAAGGGATAATGTGATTTCAGTCATGTTTGTTGGCCAAAAATCTTGAAGCTGTGTTCATCCTATCCATAATTATTGTGGCAATCTTGCCATTCAGCTAGACTATGAAAACTGATATTTGTGTAAGATGTTAGCACGAGTAATGAGTGGATGTAGACATACGCTGCAGATGCTGGGATAGCTCAACAGGTGAGCACTTGCCTTGCAACCATGAAGTCTGGGGACCGAATCCCAGCCCTGGTCTTGGCCCATGCAAACCCATATACTGAACTTCCATGCAACTGGTAACCCCCAGGAGTGCAGCAAAGGTTCTCACTTCCTATGCAGGAGGCCCTATAGCCAGGTGAAGAAGGGAGGGGCCGCTAAAGGAGGAAGCTGCCCAGAAAGCTGTGAATAAGCAGGCAGGCACCTCCCGAATCTCCCTTCTGTTACAGTGAAAGCTAAGGGAGCTTCTGGAGGTAGATAGAAATAGACGGAAACTGATAAGAACAAAGACATTGCAGGCTGGGGAAAGTAGGTAATTAGTGGTAATGGGCAATGATTGGCAGGGGAAGAGAGACCCTCCTGTCAATTACTGGTGAGGATATAAATACAGGAGGGCTTTTTGGAGGAAGAGCTTTTGAGCAGGAGTGTTTGGAACCTGAAGGTGTTTGCAGTTTGCAGGAGGCAGGCAGCTAGGCACATCAAGACCAGCAGCTAACCAAGCCTGGCCCTGGGAGAGTAGCTGAAGACGATAAGCAGGCAGCTGGCAGTGAGGGGACTCAGCACTGGGATGGGTGGGTTGGAAGACCAGAGACAGCCCCTCTGTTTCTGTGGAAGCCTGAGGTTCACCTGAAGGACTAAATGCCAGCTGCCTGTGCTTCCCAGAGGAAGGGCAGAGACGGCCCTCTCCTTTCTGCTTGGGCCTTTGTGGACTTTGCTTTCTGTTGCCTCGGAGATCTGCCTGGAGGCTCATTCCACAGCCTCCTGTCTGCTCCAAAGGACGGTATTGTTAAAAGGGAGAACGGCTCTGGGTGTGATCTAGGACAGGTCTGGGGGTACAGCTGGGTTATTTCTCTTTGTATGTTGTATGTAGCTCTGAAGTAAAGGCTCCTTTTCTTTCTTCCACCCAGCCTCCACTGTTTTGGGTAACAGGGGCCCTTGTAATAAATGCTTATGCTATGACTCAACTCCTGTGTCAGTCTACTGGCTGAGTGGTGCAGACAGCATGAGCCTGGACACTGTTCCCCTCTGGTAACAGCCCCATTAAGGGTCTCCTCCCTTTCCCCTCTCCACAACCCCCCCTCCCCAAGCACGACCCCACTTCCCCTTTGTGGAATGAAGCCATGTCACAGGTAATGATGTGCAACTATGGAGACTGCTGTGGGCCCTCCCCCTTATCTCTCTCTCCTCTCAAACAATAAAATCTCAAAAAAAAAAAAAAAAGAAAGAAGTCTGCTTATGAAGTCCCCCTTCTCTCTCCCCTCTCAAACAATAAAATAAATCTTTAAAAAAATGAAAGAAGTCTGCTTATGAAGTAGAGCAAGAGCTTGGCATGTACCAAGTTATATGCATGAGATAGATGTCATACAACCACAAAAATGCGACATGCCAGCCCTCAAACAGGCTGCTTCTCAAGGCAAGGACAAACACTGAGCAAATGTGTGACTTCTCTCTCTTGTCTCCACTAAACACAGACTGAGAAAGAGTCATTTCAGAAATTACACCACCAATCCCTCACCTGGAAAGTTCATGAACTTCTAGCATTGAAACCACTTATGACAGATTTTCATCTGAAAGTATGAATTGAAGCTCTTTCTATTTATCCCCTCATCCTGGCCTTTTTTTGGCTTTGGCTGAGAAGATATAATTTCCTTGGTTTGCTCATTTGCTGCCCTCCTCTTTGGCTTCTTCTTGAACTTTTGACCTCTGTCTAAACTCTTCCTGCTTTTGCTTCTGGAACTTAGCTTCATTATACATATGTTTTAAAATATTGTTCATCTTTCCTAAAATAGAGTTGGGCGTTGTCTTTAATGATACCATTGTGCTTGCAGCCTCTCCAGTGGAACTAGTTCATCCTTTTGAGACCTTGGTCACAAAGTAGGATGGTTGAAGACCTTCCCATCATTTATGTCTACTGCCACCAAGGGTTACTCCTACACCCACTTGCTAAACATTCTCCAGCGATGCATGCTGTCCTCCACAATCTGCCCACTTTTTCTCACCATTCCATCAACCTTCAGTTTAATCCTTCACATTCTTCAAGGGCGATGACACCTGTCCTAAAAGTGTTCCTCTCCACCCTCTTCTGCTTTCATGTTGAATGACTGAAGCACCTATGTTGGTAATTTCCTGACCTCAATTCAGTGATTGGCACCCCAAGTGTCCTGTCACAACCCCCTTCCATGGTCACGTGATGATGGGCTCTACTTCTGCAACGTGAAACTCCACCACCTCACTCTCCACCCACAGCTTTCTTTCCCTGTGCTCCATTGGAGACCTCAATCTGATGGGTTTCATCACAGTATCTGGACCTTGGCCCCTTGAGCCCCTTTCTTTGAAGGGAAGACACCTCAAGACAGTCTGGCAAAGATCCCCTTGGCCTCCTCCCCTAACTGCCGAATCCTCCCTGCTCTTTGTGCTATTTGACCTCTGATTGGGAACCTGTCGATTGCACCTTCTAGAACGATGATGTCTTCCCTTGGCTTTTGTGTTGTGTCTCATTTATTCTCCTTATCCTTCCTCTTCCTGTGAGGTGGTTCTTCTCATTCCACCCAAAGGAATGCTTTCTGAGTCATTTTTCTGGCTCTCCTTGCTTCTTAATCTACATATTACCTGAGAAATGTCACTTATTGTCATGACTGTAACTTTCTCTTGAAAGATCTTTCTCAGGAGCTCCAGTCCAACACATCTAAAAGCCTCTGACCTGGCCTCAAGCAGTCCAAATCAAAAATGTTTAGTCTTGAACTCCGAAATGACTTCCCTTCCAATATATGTTTTGCTAATGAAAGGTTGCCATATCAACTCCATCATTTAAGTCTGGATTCTGAGTGTCACCCTTGTGATCTCAGTTCATCCCTCCCACCCAAAGCATGAGCCATTAAGTCATGTCAATTCTCAACCTTAAAGAATTCACAAGTGATTCCTCTACCTTCATCTGCACTGATACCACCATAGCTTTAGCCTTCACCATCTTTTTTTCCAGAGAGTGTAGAAGAATTTTAAGTGAGTTTGAATCAATTCTACTGCCACTAGAGTACTTTTTCTGACACATAAATTCACTTACAATTTTTTCCTAATCAAAGCCCTTCAATGCTTCCACCCTCTATCACTGCAAAGTTAAACTTCAGAACCTGTCTATCATGTTTTGATCTGCCTACTTATCTAGCTTTATCCTTACCCACCTCACAAACATTCCAGTCATTCCAAACCACCTGTTGCTAGCACTACCCTCCTTCTCTTAAACTCCATTTCCATTTATGGTAGAATTTCTGTATTTCCCTCAAACATGTCATGGTCTCAACTTTTGCAATTCTCTTTGCCTTTGCTATCTTTTTCTATCTGGCTAATCTCCTACTCAAGTGTCACATCTCAGTTTAAGTGACATTTCCTTTGAGAGGACTTTCTGGCCACAATCCCTGGTACAAGTTAAATCCTCTTGTTTTATGGTTTTATTGTCGCTTATATTTCCCTTTTGGTAATAAAACACTCATAGTGGCTCCTTTAGCGTTTTTATACTTTTATAACTTTTTATGACTTTTATAGCCAGAGGTTAGAAGCCTGGTCTGTATTCTTATTATTGTTACATCTTCAGAGCTTAGCATATTGCCTGGCGCATAATAGATGCTCAATAAATATTTGCTGGGTTTTGATGGGATTGAATTTACTGGTGATGCCTGTATGAAGCTGACCTCAATCTCTTTGACCTCACCCAACCTTACCCCTGCCCCACAACTGTACTTTCCCCCATCAGTGTACAAGTTATACTCGTTATATCTAAGTTCCCCTAAACACATGAGGCTCATGGCAAAGCTCCCAGCTGGGGAATTTGGGAAGCCAGATGGGGGCCAAGCAGGATTACACATTGCAGACCACAGAACTAGAAAGTTCTGAAAGACTGAGATGGACATCAAATTGGAATAAAAAAACATCCATCTTAATCATTAGTTTGCAGGGGTGGCAGATGACAGAAAAAATGGGAACCAGAAGCATCAGAACTGGCCAAGAAACACAGCCAGATAGGCTGGCTGATTCCTTGAGGCCTGGGAAGCAGAAAGTGCTCTGACTGGGCACATGGAAGAATTTCCAAAGGTGCTGATCAGCCTCAGACACATTACAGTTTTGTCGTTGACGTGGTAGTGGTGGTAGTTGATATGTTGTCACATGTCAATCTCTTCCTCTAAACTTTGAACTCTGTAGAAACAAGGGGCTTTATTTTAATCAGTTTTTGTATCACAATACATGGTGCCCTATGCAAACATCTATAGAATGAATGCATACAGTTATTCTTCTCATCTCAAAGCTAAGATTGTTTGCAACCTTATTTACAAATAAAAGCTTAGTCCTTATGTCTTGGTTAGAAAGGTTTGTCTGAGAATGCACTGAACTTGACACATTGTTTTGAAATGCAAGCATTGTGAAATTCAATTTATAAAATCCAAACACAATTTCAGCTTATTAGGGGCTTGTAATCAAGAAATAACCTGCTAGTTAAATAAACCATTAGCTTTGGCAATCAAAGCATAAACAGATAAACTTGCTATGTGTGCTTTCCTGCTGTGCCTATTAGCCCAGGAATTAGTCAGGAAATTATGCATTATGCTGCGTGAATTGATAGGAATGCAAGTGGAGAGCACCTCCTGAGGCCTGCGGAATGCTTGTCATCAAAAGGGTGCAAGGTGGAAGCTACTTCAGGTGGTGGAAGTTGGCTCCAGATATTAACTCACTCCTCTTCTGCATCATCTAATCGATTTACCCTGAGTGTTAAACCAAGGGATTTGGGGGTGGCTACAGTGGCTGTGATCTACCCCGAGTATAGACAATAATGAGGTGCTTTGTCTAAGGAGAATTTAAAAATAATAATAACATTGACTAAAAGTTGGTCAATATTTTTTTTTATCACTATTCACTAGCAATTGTAATCAATGTTAGTAATAAAATTTTCTTTCTCCTGATAATATTTTTGTTGGTGTACATTCTAAATAACTGTTGCAGCTACTATATTTATGTGAGCTTCCGATTAGTACACTTTTTATTTCTTTTCTTTTAACAAACATTACATTCCAAATGCAAGTTAATTTGTAGAACTCCCAGTTGTATAGTCAGCCCCTGACACATGTGGACTGACGATGCTTGTTTATTTCCAGAGTAAATTTATGACAGTCACAAATCATTCAGACTTGCTCCCACTACACAGTCGGTGGTAGTACACAGTATTGTTTTTAAATAGTGGATAAAAACCAACAATAATAGCACCATGATTGTGAAGATGAAGAAACATAACTTGAGCCACTCCAATTCTGTCATTCTACGTGACTCCTGGCAATTTTTGCATTTATGCTTTAAAATAGTAAAATCAGAATGGAAGGTTCAATCATTTTTATTTGGTGAGTCCAAATTTTATTTCAGACATGAAATTTGTTTGTCTCTTTGCATTATAATTATGAAAATCACTTGTGTTCACGAGGAGAAGGATGTTAAAACAGCTTTAGGTGTCGGGTGTGCTAGATCTGCATTTCACTCTCCTCTCCTCTCCTTCTCTTCCTGGTATTATGACATGCCTTGCACACATGTGATCTCAGCTCCCTTGGGTCCTTCATTACTCAAAAGGGGTGGGGCTAGGCCACACAGCCGGTTCAACAACTCTGCCACAGAATGTTGTTCAAGGCTACCTACCCTCCCATTCTATATTCCCGTCCTAAGGTTCTTTTCTTATTATTTCCCAACTTTACACCTCTGCTTCACATATTTGGGCCAGTCTTTTCTGTTTTTCTTCCATGCACCATGTTCATTCTCTTACATCCTTTGGCTCGTACTCTTCTGTGTGTTTGGATTGTCTCCTTGCCTCTTTATCACCTTACCCGAATCATTCACAAATCCTCCACAAAGCCCTTTCTGTTTTACTTTCTTTCCCTCCCCCAGATATTCTCAGTTCTCTAACCTCCCATGGTATTGGGGCTTTGGATTACTTTTGTTTCTGTTAATTGATAGGTTTTATTATTTTAATTGTTATGAAATACATATAACATAAAATTTATCGTCTTAGCCATATTTAAATGTACAGTTCAGTGGCATTAAGTATATTCACATTGTTGGGCAACCATCACCCCCATCCACCTCCAGAACTCTTCATCTTGTAAAACTGTAAACCCTGTACCCATTAAACACAAACTTCTTTCCCTAGCTCCTAGCAGCCATCATTTTATTTTCTCTCTGTGAATTGGACTGCCCTTCATTCTCTCTATATGTGGAATCACATTATATTTGTATTTTTTTGACTGGCTTATTTCACTTAGCATAATGTCCTCAAGGTTCATTCATGTTATTTGCAGCATGTGACAGGATTTCCTTCTCTTTAAGGTTGATTCTACTGGGTGTGTATACCACAATTCATTGATGGGCACTTGGGTTGCTTCCACCTCTTGGCAACTGTGAATAGTGATGTCTAAACATGAGTGTGCAAATAGACTCTTTAAGACCCAACTTTTTATTCTTTTGAGTATATCCCAGAAGTGAATTGCTGAAACATACAATAATTCTATTTTTAACTTTTTAAAAAAGATTTATTTTATTGTTTGACAGAGGGAGAGACACAGACAGAGAGAGAGAGAGAGAAGGGGGAGGGCCCAGAGCAGTGTCCACAGCTGTACATCATCAGTTTCCACGTAGTTTCATTCCACACAGGTGGGTGGGTGGGGGGCGCAAAGAGCAGGAACCGAACCAGGGTCCGCCCACATGGGAAGCAGGCCCTAGTTCAGCATATGGGTCTGAAAGGGCCTAGGCTGGGACTCCACCCCTGGACTATGCACAACAGCAAGGTAAGAGCTTAAACTGCTGAGCCATCCTGGCAACCCTATTTTTAACTTTTTGAGGAACTGCCGTACTGGTTTTCACAGTGGCTGCACCATTTTACATTCCACCAACAGTGTACAAAAGCTCCATTTCCCCCACATCTTTGCTAACAGTTGTTATTTTCTGGTTTTTGATAGTAGCTATCTTAATAGGTATAAGGTGGCAGCTCATAGCTTTGACTTACATTTCTGAAATGATTGGTGACATTGGGCCTCTCCTCATGTGCTCATTGGTTATTTATGTATGTGCTTTGGAGAAATGTCTATTCAAGTTCTTTGCCCATTTTTTAACTTGATCTTGTGGTTGAATGTAGAAATTCTGTATAGATGCTGGATATTAACCTCTTATCAGATGTATGATATACAAATATTTTCTTCCATTCTGTGTGTTATCCTTTAACTCTGTTTATAGTGTTCTTTGAAGCACAGACGTTTTTAATTTTGATGTAGTACAATGTATTTATATATTTTTTAATTTGTTGCCTATACTTTTGCGTCATAGGCAAGATATTATTGCCAAATTCAATGTCATAAAGCTTTTACACTATGTTATTTTCAGAGTTTTATCTCTTATTGTTTGAGTTGAGATACAGTTTGAGTTGTTTCACATATGGTTTGAGGCAAGGGTCTAATTTTATTTTTTTGCAGGTAGATATCTAGTTGACCCAGCATTGTTTATTGAAAAGACCATTCTTACCCATTGGATGGTTTGGCAGCCCCACTGAGTATCATTTTGCCATATATGTGAGCATTTATTTTAGGGTTCTCTACTCTATTCCATTGTTCTATATATCTGTCTTTATGCTTGTACCATAGTGTTTTGAATACTATAGCTTTGTAGTAACTTTTAAAATAAGGAAGTGTGAGACCTCTAACTTTGTTTCTTTTCAAGATTATTTTGGTTATTTGGGGTCCCTTGAGACTCTATACATTTTAGCATAAATGTTTTTATTTATGCAAAAAACCTCATTAGGACTTTGATAGGAATTATATTGATTCTATAGATTGTTTTGGGTAGTATTAACATAGTAACAATATTAAGTGTTCCAGTTCATAAATAGGAAATATCTTTACACTCATTGGTGTCTTCTTAATTCTTTTAGCAATGATTTGTAGTTTTCGGAGTGCAAGTCTTTCACCTCTTTTGTATAATTTATTCTTAAATATTTTTTCTCTGTAATGCTATAGTAAGTAGAATTGTTTTCTTAATGTCCTTTTTGAATGATTCTTTGTTAATGTGTGGCAAAGTAACTGATTTTTCTGTGCTTATTATTTTTATGCTATAAAGTTGCTAAATGTGTTCGTTCTAATAGGTTGTGTGTGTGTGTGTGTGTGTGTGTGAGAGAGAGAGAGAGAGAGAAAGAGAGTGAGTATGGGAGTCTTTAGAGTTTTCTACTTATAAAGTCATGTCATCTGTGAACATAGATAATTTTACTCTTTCTTTTCAATTTGAATGACTTTTATTTAATTTCCTTACTTAATTGTTCTGGCAAGAACTCCCGGTACTATGCTGAATACAAGTAGTCAAAGTGGGCACCCTTGTCTTGTTTTTTATTTTAGAGGAAAATCTTTGACTCTTTCACCATTGAGTATAATATTAGTTATTTTATTAATAGAGAAACCTTCAAATGCTCACATTTAGAAGACTCACATTTATTAAGTACCTTTGAAATGTGCTAATGTTGAAAGGCCTTTTTATTATGTTGCCCACTTAGATTTTGCAAAATCTCTGTGATGAAGTTTTTCCTACTTAACAAATGAAGGGAATCACGATCCATAGAAATCAAGTAACTTGCCAAAGTTTACATAATTACTAAGTTACAGATCTTGGATTTGAATTCTATTTTACCTCATTTAAAAGTCCACATTTTGGGGAAGCTGGGATAACTCAACAGGTTGAGTGCTTGCCTAGCAACCATGAGGTCCAGGGATCAAAACCTTACCCCAGCCCATGCAAACCCAACTGTGGCACAACTGGAGTCTGCCAGAATGAAGGCGAAAGTTCTCGCCTCCATACAGGAGGCCCCTGGTTCAGTTCCCACCCCACATGGCCCCACATCCACCTGTGTGCAATAAAACCACGTCACAACTAATGATGTACAGCTATGGAAACTGCTCTGGGCCCTTCCCTCTTCTCTCTCTCTCTCTTTCTCTGTCACCATCTCTCTCTCTCTCTCTCTCTCTCTCTCGCTCTCTCTCTCTCTCTCGCTCTTTTACTTACCTTCTCTCAAAACAATAAAATACATCCTAAAAATAAAGACCACATTTTCCTCAATTTATCAAGTTGCTCATTGAAAGAGTGACCAGATCTCTCAGGACATACATTTCATTTTCTCTTTCACAGTATCAAGTAGAGCTGGGCCCATCCAAACGCTCGATATCTTTTGGTAAATCCATTGCCAATATGGAAATCCATTTCTAAATGCCCCGAGAGTTTTCCTTCTCCCTTTGGAAAGTGAACCTGCATCTCCCAGACAGTTGCATACACTTTCATCCTGCCAAGCACAACGCTTCCTGTGGGCTGCAGGCTTTCTCACTGGCATTAAGCCTGGCTGCCAAAGCCATTTGCCCTCCAGCCTGTATCCACTACTCTCTCTCTCCCCAGCAATTGCAGCCACTTGTGTTTGGAGCCTGCATGCCTGATTCAGAGCAGCAGATGTGCCTGTTGCTTGCTTTCTTCTTGTTTGTGCCCAGGGTTACCCTCGCTCCAATACAAGTGGCACACGGCCCTAGAGAAACAAGGGCACCTACTGAACCCCCTTTCTCTTCTAAGACTACCTTCTTTCTTGGCCAGAATGGAGAAAAAACAACCTGTGGCAGCCAAATTGATTACGTTGTAAAATGAAAGGGTGGAAGACAACTTTTCAGATGAAATCCCAGTTCCCAGTAGACACCATCTTCAAAGTGTTCTCAGCCTTGGCCCACAGCTAGCCTAGGAAAAATACAGCCTTATCCTTGGGGCATCCCCTTGGGTTCTGAACTTTGCAGAGGGGTGGACAAGGCCACAGAGAGGGACAAACATCTCTCCCCAATATCCACATTTTCTGGGACATCTTGACTGTAAACAATTCTGTCCATGTGTCATAAGACAGAAAAATGGCCACTTTGTGTGGATCATTTGTTCTGATATTTAGCTTAGGAAACATGGTCACCACAATAGGAAAAGTAAACAAAAACGTCAAGAGGGCTTTAAGACTACAACACTTATCATAAGCCTCTGTGGGAATGCATGCGTGTGTGCCTGCAACTTGTATGTGTGTGTTTTAATCTGCAAATACTGATTAGAAGTTAAGTCCATGAAGAGCAGTCATCGTTAACCTCTATCAGTTTCCCTTAACCTGCACATATTTTGGGTTGTATTTTTCAGCAGCTCTTAGATCACCTGGCTTGAGAGTGAACACAGAGGTTAGAGACAGCACTTCCTGGGAGGCTCCCGGCCTGGATGTGCAATGGGACATAGGGAGGGAGCAGGACACGTCTAGCCTCCATCCCAGGGAGCTGGCTTTTCAGCCACAGAGAGTCTAGTTGTGCTACCTGACACACAGACTTCCTACTCTGGCTTGTTACCTTCACTTCCTGTCTGTGAAAAAAAAAAAAAAGCTCTGACGGAGCCTGGGGTTGGATGGGTTTGACCATGGAAATGCGGAGCAAGAGGGAAGACCTTGGGCTATGTGGTGTGGAGGAAAGAACATGGACTTCAGAGTCATGCACTCCGGCCTTCGCTACTTAATTCTTCTATGACCTTGGCTGAGTTACTTAACTTGCTGTTACTCAGAATCCTCATTTGCAAAATGGAGATTGTTCTGTTCAGGGTCCTTGTGATAATTAGCAGCAGCATATATAAAGTAGTTGGCACTTTGTATGAGTTCAAACAATGGTAGTTTTTACTACTATTAGAGTTGATCTATATAACAGCCTTGTGTAGATGAGAATATTGGAGCCCAGAGAAGTGAGATAACCAATGTCACACAGCCACTTGGCAGGAGAGCCAGGACTAGAACCTTGTGATTCTTTCTCTAAACAGGGTGCCTTCTAAGAAGTAGTGGTGAATATTAGAACTAAAACACATTCTTGCTACCATTGAGGACTACAGTCTAAAGAAAGACAGATATATGAAGAAAGCCTCAAGGGTACTTAAATAAGAAATGGGAAAACAAATTCTTGCATGCATGTTTGCTTAAATACATGGAGTGGGATCCGCGCAATCAGCCACACAATTGAAGATAGCACAATGCCGTGTTTGTCTCCTGCTTGTAGTTAAGTGAAGTGGCTTATTTTTCTGTTTCAGTGTTCTTGGAATTTATAAAGCCTGTAATTGTAGACGTCGTTTTGCCTCATCCTCAAGAGTATGTTCATTTTTTTTTAAAAGATAAAAGCAAAGTAATCTCCCAGTGGATTCTCAAGACAAGCTGTACTCCCTGGACACGTATCATTTGTGCTTACCCTGGGGAGGACCTGACTCCCATCGTCCTCTAGGTGCCTGGACTATCCCACAAGGGTAAATGAACAGGCAGACTGGGTTAACCTCTCTTCTGCTTGCCGCCACGCCACCCCCCTGCCCCCCTGTAACACAATAACTGGCACATGGTAGGTAGTTAGTAAACAGTGCTTCAACAGATTACATGTGCATTGCGAGGCTGACCAGATGTCCTGTTTGAAATGGGACAGAAAACAACAGAACTGTCCCTAGTTAAAAGGTACATGCGGTCAGCCTTCTGACACCTTGAGTTTAGCCTGGACTAGGCTGACCATACATACCGTTTGAAACGGGACAGTGCTGTTGTTTCCTGTCCTATTTCAATGGAACCGCTGGTCAGCCTGTCATCGGCTCCCTTGTCCCCGCTAGTCTGCTGGGACTTTTCTGCTGCAGCGAGGGAGAAGCCAGAGCAGGAAGTGTTTCTGCATAGTTTGCTTTAGGTAAGGCCTGGGAAGCTCTCACTACACCAAAAATTCCTCCTCTGCAACCTGGCTAGTCTCATGAGGTCCACCGGAACCTCCTCTGAATTTCCCCAATTTCAGAGCCCTCCTCCCCGACGCGCCTGTGTGGCCTTATGGGATCCAGGTGAGGCCCAGCCTCCTTCACGCATGCCCCCGACCAGCCAGGTATTCTCTGGTCTCGCTTTCCTGCGCAATGCATACCTTCAGTGTAAGACTCTGCAGCGGCACTGGTAATATGTGTGCACTCCTCCATGTGTGCACGTGTGTTCTTGGCACGAGACGCCTGTTAGTACCTTGAGAGTGGGCACTGTTCTGCTTCACCTGCTGGGTCCCTCGCAGGGCCTCACAAAGGGACATGTGGCTGGCAATGGATGCCACACAAGCATTTGTTTCAAGAGTACGGCTGCTAACATCTTACACTGGTCCTGTCCTAAATGACCTTATTTTCATGTAGACGTTTCCTTCAAGGAAGCTTAGCACCAAATGTGCACTAGCAGGTGCGTTTGAGCATGTAATCTTTGTGTTGCCTAACAGTACCCTTGCTTCTTTTTTACTCTTCTACTCTTACTCGCCTTTTATCTGCCCTCCCCCTTCTCTCTCTCTTGTGTAAGCTTCTATAAAAAGGTTGTAAATGAGTAAATATGAAATAAAAAGCATTCCATTTGAAGGTGTCAATGGTTAAATTACCCATTCTTTAAAGAGTTATTTTATTGTTCAAGAGGAGAGAGAGAGAGAAAGGGTCCAGAGCAGTCTCCACGGCTGTACATCAGTACATTAGTTGTGGCATAGTTTCATTCCACACAGGTGGGTGTGAGGCTGCACGGGTGGGAAATGAACCAAGGCCTCTGGTTACCAGTTTCACCACAGTTCAGCATATGGAGTTGCGTGAGTCGGGGCCTGGAATCGAATCCTGGACCTTGCTATTGAGAGGCAAGTGCTCAACTGCTGAGCTATCCCAGCACTCACCTGTCTGTCTTAGGTTGGTCATTTTGCATGGACGTGAGAAAAACGGGGCATGTATGAAAGGTGTATATTTCCAACAGTGGTAATTCAGGTAACATGGAGGCTGAATTGGGCCGCTTGGCATTTTTCCAGTTTCCCACAAATGTAATTGCCTTTTGCACCTGGAATTGGAGTAGAAAAGAAGTTACCACAGATGCTGGTCTGTCTTTATTTGCCTAGCTCCTGTGAATCAGTCTTTTAGCTCCTTGAGAACTGTCCTCAGGCTGAGGGTTTAAGACCACCCAGAACGCTGATCCCATCTGCTTTCCCGGAGGTGACTAAGGGGCTGGGGGAAGAAGAATTCTTTAGTGGGAGACATGCGTCACAAGGTTTGGTTTTCCTAGTCCTCTCCCAACTTAGGAGCCCAAACAGAAGAAGCAAAGAGGTATTTCCACAGGAGAAAAAATGCAAAAGAGGGAATGACTTTATGACAATAGAATTCCAAAGTGACAGAGCTGGCATTGTCCTTCTCATACACTGAGGCTTAGCGGGGACGATGACTGACCTACCACGTGGTCACCGGTTAGCACCATCGAGGCCGGCAGTTGCCTCTTGAAGGTGGAGGACACCCTGCAGCCCTGCTGTGTCTCCCGCCTTCCGATTCCGATTCAGAACAGGATTCTCCCCCTTGTCTCTGTATAGCTCCTGGCCTGTGTCCTCGCTGTCCACTCACAGCCCAGGCCCAACCCTGCCACCTCAGGGAGGGCACTCACTGACTTCTCCCGTCTCCTTTGATGCGGGAAGGCAGACTTGCTCCAAGTGTGACCCCTGTACCCCACCAGCATCTGAATCCCTTGGGAGACTCTTGATACCTTCTGAGACCCATTGAATCAGTTTCTGGGGGGTGGAGGTGGGTCTGGGATTTGCATTTTAAAGATTTATTTTTATTGTTTTTGACACAGAGAGAGATACAGAGACAGAGAGAAGGGGTAGGGCCCAGAACAGTCTCCATAGTTGCACATCATTGGTTTTTCCACATAGTTTTATTCCACAGGTGGGCGGAGCTGCACTGGGCAGGAACTGGGCCGGGGTTCAGCATATGAGTCCACACAGGCCGGGGGCAGGATTTGATCTGGGGTCCCTGGGGCTGCAAAGTGAGCACTTAACCCACTGAGCCATCCCGGCCTCCCTGGGATTTGCATTTTAATAAGCCCCCAGGGGACAGTTGGGCACATTGAAGTCTCATAATTGCAGGTCAAGAGGACAACTCTCCCTCTCCCCTTCACTGGCACAGCTTAGCTGACCTGTCCCAGCAGGTGTGATATAATGTATAACAGCAGGTAGGGAAGGACTGTCAAGATGGGGACTTCCCCAGAATCAGGAGATTCTGCAAACAAATCTTCTATATAAACGTATGAGTTGAGGAACACTAGTTCATGTCTTAAAAGGCCTACCTGCTCTGTGAGCTAAGATAAAGGCAAAAATGATATTTCTTTTTATCTCCCAACTCTGCCCTTCCCTTCTCTATCCCCAACCTCAAGACCTCCTTTTACACATTTCTAATCTCCTATGACTTTGAGCCTTTGTTTACCTTCCTCTTAATTCCCACCAAAAAGGTCAGGACCTTTATCTTTCCTCCCACAGGTAATATAAGAATGGTTGGGAAGCCGGGATGGCTCAGTGGGTTAAGCGCTCGCTTTGCAGTCTGGGGTCCGACGATCGAATCCCGGCCCCAGCCCTTGTGGACCCATATGCTGAAATGGGGTTTGGCCCCCAGTTTGGTTTTCACCGGGGAGAGCTTCCCATGTGGGAAGCCCCCAGTTCGGCCCCTGGCTGGAGGGGGTCTGCTTGCCATGCAGGTGGCCCCTGGACCAGCTTCTGCCCTGCACAGCCCCGCCCACCTGTGTGGAATGAAACTATGTTGAAAACTGATGAGGTACAACTATGGAGACTGCTCTGCACCCTGCCCCCTGCCCCTTCTCTCTGTTTCTGTCTTTCGCTCTGTCAAAACCAATAAAATAAATAGTAAAAAAGAAAAAGAATGGTGATAATGACAGCGGGGCAATGCTGCCCAGGACCCACCTATCTCTACGCGCCCAACTTGCTTCAGATTGTGAATCAGATGCTTCCTCCTTTCTTACACCCAGTTGTCCCTCTCCCTGAGAGGGGTCCACTACAGGGCGTGGCTGCTGATGGGACACGCACCACAAGGTCAGTAGGACAGCACGGCCCTCGTGCTATGCAAGCCCCCACCGCTGCCGGCACAGACCAGGCCTGAGTGCAAGCTGGCGAAGGAGAGCCAAGAGGAGCGCTGGAGCGAAGTGGAGAGAGAAGTGGGTAGACGAGGGGGCGGCTCCAGGGTCTCCTGGGGGGCTCATTAGATGACATGGGGGAGGAAAAAGTGTTGCAAGCAGAGACATCTGCACAGAGCGTGTGAGAGCCGAGAGCTGCCGTTCTCCCTGGACCTGGCTTCTAAGGGAAGCGGGTTGGGGTGTGTTTTGTTGTGATTAAGTCAGGGGACCAGGAAGTGCTGGCAGTAGGGGATGGATTACCAAGTGATGACACCGAGCTGTTTTGCTGTTGAACACAGATGCAATCATCTCTCCAACAGTGACTTAATGAGCACGTGCAGATAAGTAGAAATTGTGCAAGGCCTGTTTATCAGCTGTGCTGAAGGGTTTAGCATACTTGTGACAGGCAGACATCTACACGGGAACATGCGTATATGGGCATGCATTTATGAATACACAGTCATCTCCCATGCACACACATTGGCACAAGAACACATGCAGTTACACTCAGTCACAAGCACAAAGATACACAGATGTAAATATACACATATCCGACTGTACACATACGAGCTTACACAGATGCATTTCTATCAGCCCTACACACATGTGAATCAGAATAAAACGGAAAATGTGCCAGTGGTCTGGTGGCCGTGTGACTTGTTGGAGGCCACACTGAGCTAAGGAAGAGGCTGTCATGAACATGAGAGCAGTGGCCACCGCTCCAGGGCCTACTCAGTGCTGAGTACACAGCGGTGCACAATATGGTCTCCCTGATTGTCACATACTTTGCTCACTTCTTCCGTGACTGGATTATGACAACCATGGAAAACAGTGTCTCCTCCCATCCTTTCTAATGCCTGGGGTGTCTTGGAGCTTTGCAATGGCTGAGATTATGTCGCGCTCATGGAGACCTTTCCTTGTACCCTGACTCTCCACTCCCAAAGTCCCACCTCACAACCAGTAGAATACTTCGTTTCTATTTCTTTTCAAAAGAACAAGACAAATCCACTGCAGTCAGTGTGATCTGGGCTACTGTGGACACGAGAACATGGCTCTGGCACGTGGCGAGGCCAAATGCCATGGTGAGGGGTCTGGGGTGAGGCCCAGGGCTCTGTCTGGCACAGCTGGCATCTCAGGGAGACCTCTATGAAGCACGTCCTTGCCTCCCTCATGGCGAGAAGAAGCCGGAAGTGTCATGACAGGGGCCAGTGATTACTGATACATCTATAGTTCACCAGCAAAGTGTAATCATCACTATCTTTAAATACTCCCAATTAAGAGGAGGGCCCAGGATATGTTTGTTTGCTTGGTCCTGGTGGAGCAAAATAAAACAGCCCAGGTGCTCCCTGGGTCACTGGAAAGGTAGTGCCTGCCTCCCAGGCCTCAGGGGGCAGCATCTCCACTAAGCAGCGAGTGGCCTGGCGCCCCAATGTCGAGGTCTGGACGCCTACTGCTCCCCGTGGACAGCTTCGCTGACGCGGCCCTGAGCCCTGGTCCTGGACTCCAGTGAGCACTGCCGAGGGCTCCAACCGCAGGGGCGGCAGTGGAGGGGCTGATGCGGAGTGTTCAATTCTATCCTTTTGCTTTTCTTCCTCCCGCAACTTTCTGGGCTCCCTCCCACCCGCAGTCTTTCCTCCATTCACTTCCCTGCTCTCCTCCGAGAATCCCAAAGACCAATGCTCTAGCTAGAGAGCCCTGCCTCTGCAGCCACTCCTGCAGACTTGGGTTCTTAGGGCCCCCATCCCCCCTTGCCCTGATCCCTCTCTTTTCTGTCCATCCTCTGAAGCATGGGGGTGAAGCTGAGCTACAGGAACTCCAAGCTTTTATTTCCAGGCCTGACGGTGTTGGTTTTAAAGGAATCTATTTCCAGATCCTCAACTTCCACGATGTCCTGGTGTCCTGAAGATTCTCATTGCTCTCCCCGATCACTGCTCATTTCCTACAACAAACAAACAAAAGAAACAAACCAAAAAAACCTGTTCCCACTGTATAGCACCAAGGCACTCTCCCTTCCCAAGTTTTACCCCAGCGCCTTGTTCTCAACACATCCAGGGAGGCGGACCTCCTTATTACGGAGGGCACTGGAGACTCAGGACTCATGCAGTTCCTTAAGGATGAAGCGCTTGCAGGTAGAAATGGAGTGTGTTAGTCCCTTAGGGGAGGGGACAGACCAGGGGAGGATGGCAATTCTGTTGACTGACCTCACTTCTCCCAAGCCCTGACTTTTTATTAAACAATGCTTTCCTGTTGTGGGAGAAAAGGGTGAGAGCAAAGCAAAGAGAGAATACTGAATGCTAACAACGTCTCTTTTTTCATAAATGTAATCACAAGCAATTATGCTCAGCTATTCTCAATACTCCTTCTTGGGAAGCGTCATTATCTGAAAAGAAAAGCACCTTGAAACAGCTGAAACAGTGCACAGTCGTGACACAGATTCTATTAAGTGTAATGGGATGTGTATGAGGGCCACTAAAATGGTAAAACCCGTGGGGAAAAGCTCTGTCTGAATGCTTTGAAATTCAGTGTGCTCTTCTATAAGTTAGTTAAAACCGATTTTATTACATTGTATCATGAAATATTTATTCCATTTAGTCAGTTCTCAGCTTATTTTCTTATGAAAGGCTTCATATTTTCCAGCTCTGATTAGAAAAAAATGATAGTCTAGCTGTAACACCCATTTGTGGTTACCAGTGTACACCTTTCTTTTTCGTTAAATATATGGGAAAAGTCTTGATCATAATGTCTCACAAAATTAATGGCATTTATTTCTGAAGTTATAGACATAATTCTTATTTAATGATTTTGAAAAGCTGAAGGAGTCAATCCATGCCTGCACACACATCTATGAAAGGCCTTCCAGCAGTGTTAGTTATACTGCTGGCTTCATAAATAACACATTTTGTGTGTGTGCTGTCAATTACACTGCATTATTTTAAATCAAGTAGTGAGAAGCAATACATAAATTTATTGTGTTTAGAAATTATAAAAATAGACTCTATTAGCTTAATCTCGACTGCTTTTAGTAGTCTATCTCTAAATAAACAAATTTCACAATATATTACTCAGTAATTTTTAATAATACTCCTGAAATGTATATTAAAGTATTCATTTGGATTGAAAAATGAAGGCAGACATTTTAGGACAGGAAGTGAGTGTGACGGCGCTGATGGTTTGACAATGATGGCTGATGTTTCTAATTGGGTTACGTGCACACATTTCCCCACGCGTTGAGTAAGCTGAGTTTAAAGGGACACGAGATGAAAGCAGTTTATCAAAAAAGATTGCGTTGTCAAGGATGTATTGAAATTAGCAATATTTTTAATTTTACAATTCTACCAGAGTATCTCATGCTAAACCATGTAAGTGGGGAAGAAAAAATAGGTATAATAGTCATTTCATATAATAGTTTGGGCAGGGTTTTTTTTGGATATTATTCCCAGATATTGAGAAAGTGATGATTCTAATAAATCAAAAGGTAAAAAATGTAAAACAATAAAAATGTACACACACAATTAAAAAAAGAAATTTTTTTTTTCAATTCAGGTGGTTTCCAATTCTTTGCTTTCAGCTAAAGTGAAGAACCTAATCCATCTGTTAGGAACACTGTGAGTGAATTGGTCACTACAAATAAGTTTTTAGTGATAATCAATCACCAAGTGATTTTTAGCCTATAGGAAGAATTCAGAACCTGTTTGACATTGCTACCACAGCCCACGGCTTTCAGTGGAATCAATCTCCCTGCTCACATTTATGAACATGTAAAACACAAACAGGAAACGTCAAGCATGAAAGCAAATCTTTGAGGCTGCATGTGAGTCGTAAAGTTTGAGTGTGGCAGTCTGAAGGCCCCCTCTCAGCTGTGACCACCTGTGACTGTCACTGTATCGGTGAGCCTCCCGCCCCCTTGGGCTTTCCTTCTCCCACGCTGAGAACCCCCAGGCTGCCCCCCGACCACCTTGCAGGCCTCCGGAGGAGCCATGCTCCTTTTTGCTGCGGACCCATCCCACCTTAGCTACTGTCTTCTCAATGCAGCCTCTTCAACTTGCTTTCTAGCCAATTTTCTGTTAAAGAAAACAGGCCGTGTAACAGGGTTCCACAGACCTTCCGCTTTCATTACACGGATTGCGATGGAGGCTCCCATTCCACGTCTACCTACCGCCAGCACCTTCATCTGCCTGGTGCCACTCCTGGGAATCCCCTCCAGAAGCCCCATGCCAGATCGCACCATCTGCACTTCAGTCTTCTCTGTCCCCAATGTCACTGGACAGAAAGAGTTCGTCCACCTGGTGCTAGAGAGCCCAGCACCAAACCCCGAGAATTGCCGTAGAGAAAGACCGGCTGTTTCATTATGAGTGGTGCCAACCAGGAGCTTCGAACTCCCCGATCTAGGGTTAGGGGTGGGCTTCCAAGGGGCGGGAGAACCAGGGAGCAGGTATTTGGAAGCGCGGGCAGGGCAAATTGTAATTGGAGGAACTTGGAATGTGGCTGCTTATAGTTAAGGGACGTCATCACCAGATCTTCCCGGACCGTAGATCCTTTGCTGCTGAAAGGGTTTCCGTGTTCAAGTTCTGGTTATGTCTTGGTCCTCTGGTTCCGTGTGAGGGGGTGGGAGGGTGTGGGGGAGACTTTGGTTCCCGGTGCAGCTGGAGGACAAAGTTCTTTCCTGTGCGCAGGTTTGGGCTGCATGACTTGCGGTTCTGGTCTGTTGTCTGTGAAAAGCAACTCAGGAGCTCATTCAATGACATCGGACCATTTTGAGCTGGTTCTGCAGTTATACCATCCCCTACCTGCCCCCCCAGCTCCTGAACACTGTGTCTGCTGGAATTCATGGGCCAACTGTAGCAAACACTCTGTATCCTAAACCTCTGGTCTGAATTCTCCCTTCAGTTTTTAGTCCTGATTGAAACATGCTCCCCCGCCAGGTAACAGTGCTTTTTCTGGAACTTTCCCTCGCACTGTTGAGCCTGGAGATGAGTGAGAGCTCCTTCCTCCTACGCATTGTTGCTTCCAGTCAGTTCTGTCCTCGCTTCCTTTTAAACAGGTGGCCTTGATCTTTTGTCTTCAGACTATACCCCCTGCTACTATTCTTCCCTACTACGGGAACTTCTAATCCCAGGGTTGTACCCCTCATTTTCCAGTGATGTTTACCTCCTGGCTCACTGTTCTCTGCAACTCTATTCCTGTCTTACTATTTGGTGATTTCCATATATATACATACTTGCTTGAAAGCCTGACCTTCTCCTCCCTTCAGTTTGTTCCTCCAGTGACTGTATCCTCTGCTACTTGAGCTCATGGGCACACCCTGCCCTCTCCTTTCTAATGCAGCCCATGTTCTGACCTCACCTTTTATTTCCCCAGTGCAATTCCTTTAGCACAGTGACTCCAACAAACCCCCGATGCTGCTGCCTGGCTTACTTGGCTTAAAATACTGATTATTTGAAGTTATTATAAACATTATAAATATCTTTGCATACATGTTGAAATTCCTTGTCCTTCATTTTAGTAA
The DNA here is from genome assembly GCA_004027555.1 of Craseonycteris thonglongyai. Taxonomy (NCBI): domain Eukaryota; kingdom Metazoa; phylum Chordata; class Mammalia; order Chiroptera; family Craseonycteridae; genus Craseonycteris; species Craseonycteris thonglongyai. The sequence goes on along the minus strand of PVKE010004945.1, from coordinate 2,475 downwards.
TACTCTCCTAGAAGAACCAAGACTCAAAACAATAGGCTGACCAGTTGTACCATGTTAAATGGGACAGAAAACAACTGTACTGTCCCATTTCAAACAGCACATCTGGTCAGCCTGACACCTTGAGTTTAGCCCCGTGAGACGAGGCTGCAAACATTACCATTTGAAACGAGACAGTACCGTAGTTTTCTGTCCCGTTTCAAATGGTACGTCTGGTCAGCCTACTAAACAAACTTGCCCCCATCTCTGCACCTAAATGCATGCCACCAATCTTAAACAGAGAAATGTTTGTGGTCTTACTGTCAATTTACGGCCACAAGCAAGCTGAACCACAAGGCTCCCTGGCATTTATACTACACTTCACATATTTGCTCCCCTCTTAAAACCTACAACAGCTGCTGCTTCACCATCATTCTCAGCTGACAACATTGCTTCCCACTTCACTGATAAAGCTGAAGCAATCAGAAGGGAATGTCCACCATCACATTGACACGCCAACTAGCATCTACACCCACAAACTCTGCTTCCTAAGTGTTAATGGAGATGAATTGTCCATGTTTCTATCTAAGGCCAGTTGTGCAAAGAAACTTTACCCTCTGTCACCTACGGAAAGATACTGTTCTAGTAATGCTCTCCTCTGCCTTTTATATCATCCATATTTCTGGCTCGGGTTATTACTGTCGCCATATTATGGTGCATCTGTTTCTTCCATCTTAAAAAAAAAATCTTCTGATCCCACACTGCCTCTCCCGTTTCTCTGCTCCATTTGCATCAAAATGCCTCCAAAGGCCTCTATCCATTATCTCCAATTCTTACCCTCCTGTTTTCTCTTAATTCCATGCTGAACAAGATTTTACCCTCAACAAGTCCACCCAAACTACTCTTATTTGTGTGTAAGGTCACAGTGACCTCAGTGTTGCTAAATCCATAATCAATTCTTAAAGCTGATAATAGTTGACCTTTTGGTGAGTATTTCAGTTATTCGTTTCTTACTTCTGAAAATACCTTCATCCCTTTGCTTCTTAAACATCACCTTCTTTTGGATTTACTGGTCATGTTTCAATCTCTTTTTCTATGCCCTCCTCTTCTCTTTTTTAAAAATTTTTTGAAGATTTATTTTATTGTTTCTGACAGAGACAGAGACGGAGAGAGACAGAGAGAAGAGGGAGGGCCCAGAGCAGTCTCCATAGTTGCACATTATCAGTTTTTTGACGTGGTTTCATTCCACACGGGTGTATGTGTGTGGGTGCCTCACAGGGTGGGAACCAGGCCAGGGGCCTCCCGCATGGGTGGCATGCCCCCTTGAATCGGGGGCCAAACCGGGGGCCTCCCACATGGGAAGCTCACCCCAGTTCATCATATGTGTCTGCAGAGGCTGGGGCCAGGACTAGATCCTCGGTCCCCGGGGCTGTAAGGCAGGGGTGTCAAACTGGCCGCCCACGGGCCACATGTGGCCCCCGAGGTAATTTTTTGTGGCCCACGATGCTCTGAAATAAAATGAAAATAGAAAAAATGGTTATGAAGAAAATAGCGCTTAGGGGAGATCGAGGCAATACCGTACACACAATTCCCTCGTTAACCCTTTAACTACTGAAGACGAGTGTACACGTGGCCCAGTGCCTTTCCTGGGGGCCTGTGGGCGTGTATAAACGCGCTGACTCAGTTCCGGTGATGTTTGTACATGTGATGTGGCCCGTGTGAATCTTGCCTGTTGCACCAAATGGCCCGTGTTTTAATTGAGTTTGACACCCCTGCTGTAAGGCAAGCACTTAAGCTGCTGAGCCATCCTGGCTTCCCCTTCTCCTCTTCTCTCTTGTCTCTTATTATTGGAGGGCCTCAGAGCTCACTTCTTAGGTCTTGTTTCTTCTCTATTACACTCATTTCCTAGGTGATTTCATCCTGTCCCGTGGCTTTAAATTCCCTCTCTGTGCTGATGACTGATCTCTCCATATAGACTTTGCCCCTTACCCTGATGTGATCCAGCTGCCTGTTCAACAGTGACGCCTAACAGAACTAGCAGACTTAACATGTCCAAGTAATCTTGTCTTCCCAAAACCTTCTTCACATGTTCCTCTATCAAAACTCATATCAACTGCATCCTGCCCTTTGGATGGGCTAAACGCCTGGGTGTCGTCCTTGACTCCTTTCTCTCATACTCCACATGTCACATGTTGTGAATCATGTTAGTTCTTCCTTTAAAACATATCCAGCATCTGACCCATTCTCATCAACTCTCCTGCCACCATCTGGATCTTACCTGGAGTTTTGTAATTCATTTCTAATGGCCTTTTTGCTCACATTCTTTTTTTTTTTTTTAATTAATTTATTTATTGTTAAATTTAATGAGGTTACATTGGTTGGTAACAATTAGATAGTTTACAGATGTACAAGTCCACATCACATCATCCATGCATCGCATTATGTGCCCATCACTCAGTATCAGTTCCCCTTCCATCACCTTATATCTGGTGCCCACTC